>JANIWU010000076.1:0-56306 GCA_030705145.1 Hagleromyces aurorensis | reverse complement strand
AGCGGGTAAGCATGTGAAAAGTCATCACGTGCTCGTGTACGGGTAAATATCTACAGCCGTGTATATATAAACAGCTGAGCGGCTGGGTGGCTCATCCTCGGCGCTACCAACTACATTTCAACTTGGCCAAGAAAGCAGGCTGAAGTCGCACTGTAGGTACTAGAGTTGGTACAGACTCACAGCTATATTGGTATGTATCTAGTGGCTTGAAGAATGAAAAAACGATCAATCTGGGATATTACAGAACCCCACTAGGCCGCCCAAGGCAGTACAGCCGCCAATGAGCATCTTCTGGCATAGCACTCAGACAGTCATGGTACATGTCAGAGCTGGCGACGGTGCTGGCGGGCGAGTCAGCCCCAGCACATGTTTCTTGGTGCTTTGAAAGGCGCTGTCTATATGAAACGCTCTTGGAACTGCGGCCGCGTGAATATCGGCTGAGACTGAGCCGGAAGAGCCGTCTGGAGAACTAGCAATTTAACAGTTTCCAATTAACAGAAAAATGATAAATTTCCACATCGATTCCTTTATTCCACTGGAGGAAGGTAATGGCCGATATAGTTCGATGCAACTGCTGAGAGTCTGTTCTCCGAATCAGCAGGCCCATAGAAAACCAGCACAAAACCTCTGAGACAGTCCTCCTAACCCCCGTCTATTCCTTGAAAGCACAGAGCTCTCGCAGACGTGTTAGGGTGGCCCTCGCCAGCCATTATCGCGGGCTTCCACTTAACACGAGCAGAGCAAAGGCTTCCTCACTAAACGCATGAAGCATTCTATCGTTTTTAACACTGGGTCCCACACGCGTACGAAGACGTAACCAGATCCGAAGTAGAAAAAGAGATGAGATACGGGATTTCTCTGTGTTGTCTTTTACGAAAAGAAAAGCAGTATCTAAACGACCCATAGTAACAATGTTAGGCCGTGCAGGAAACAAGCATACTAAGGAACCGCAGGGAAAGCGCATCAGCCATTGCAGTCTTTAAGACAGAAAATTTTATTTTCATCTTTTGGTGATATATCGGGCCCCGTCCCGTGCAATTGCTCCTGGGGCACAATAAATGGAGGACGTTCGACTAAAAACTGGGTTTCGTCTCAATGGAATTGCTTTCTCCTATTTTCGGTTTGTTCCCCTTTAAACAGGGCCAACACAATATCTTTTTCGTACTAGGATACATTTGACAAGTCCCAGTGTGGAATTTCATCGCTCTTGTGCTAAGAATCGATATCTCCAAGTTTCAGCATTACGACTGACAAATATTGAAAATTGAAGGTCTATCGCGCTCTCTCTGGCCCCAGTACTAGAGGGTTCTTATTTCATTTATAAGTCTGCAAGAATTTATCGCCTTACATTGTTTGCGACTTACACGGAAAACCCTTGTACCACCATCAACTGCATAACTCAACAAGTTATATTACAGTGAAATTTTTTGTATTTTTCGTTTTTCCTCAAGTCTTTTTGGAGTCAGACTGTATATATATCAAGGCACTACCTGAGGTAAGAAAAAAGCTATTGCTGCGTGAAGTACGACAAAAACCTCTGGAGGAAAAGGGTTGTAGCAGCGTTTTTACTGGGTTTTTCTATCTGCAAGCAGATTTTTAAGGACAGCATTGTGGAAGTTAGGAGCCTTCACTCCAATTGTCACTTTTTTTATTGTGATCCTTTTTTCATACAAGCACAACTTGTTGTGGAGAGACTAACAAGATTCTAGAGATTTTGAACTTATAGATTAATATCCAAGGGTTTGGACTAAGTTTCCCAGTTATTTTATATTCATAGCATGCCTTTGGTGTTTAAGCAGTTCCGGGAGTGCGCAAAACCCCTTGCTCACACGGCCAAATTTTCCGCCAGACGGCCCATCCATGTCATCATAGTAACTCTAATAATAACAGCAATTGCATATTTATCTGTCATCCAGTACTATTTCAGTGGATGGCAATTGGGTTCCAAAAGTATATTCTCACTAACAAACCCTGATCCTGATGAGTTTTTCCAAGACTGCTCGCACTACTACAAATCACGCTCTTCTAGGGAGCTAACGCTACTATCCTGGCAAGAGGCCAAAAAAGTTACAGGCGCCCAACATTACTACCTCTTCAACTTGGACTTCGCAGCCAACAATAACTCTATCCCACTTCCGGACATGGAAGACGTACTCTACAGTAGGGGAAGTAACAAATATCTGTTGAAGCCCACACCTGATATTCAGACAGAATATGTTTCTGAGGATGGTACTCATTGGCGTTTGAGTAATAACAGGAACAGAATTTTTGAAATGAGGTCGATTTTGTTTTCCTTTTACGAGAAATTCACGAAGAAATTAAGTGAATCAGAACCTTTCGATATTTTTGTCGTAGGTGCTGCATACTTGATGCTGGCATATACTCTTCTCGGTCTATTTAATGATATGAGCAAGGTAGGATCGCGCTTTTGGTTGAGTCTGTCCACTGTTTTGAACTCCACTTGCGCGCTAATCCTTGCCTTGTACACGACTCAGTATGTGTTACACAGGCCAGTTACTGCCCTCAGTTTGATGGAAGGGTTGCCATTTGTTGCAGTGATTGTTGGATTCAAACACCAAGTTAAGTTGGCTATTTACACCCTTCAGAGATTTGAGAAAATTGGAATTTCCAAAAAAATGACTACCGATCAGGCAATATATGAAGCAATGTGTGAAGAAGGTGGACGTTTGTTGCAAGACCATCTTTTGTGTATTGTAGCCTTTGTCGGATGTTCGATATATGCACGCCACTTGGAGGCATTGACAAACTTTTGCATTTTGTCCACGTTGATTTTAACATTTGAATTGTTCTTGACTTGCACTTTCTACTCTGCTGTTCTTTCTTTGAAATTGGAGATGAATATTATCCACAGGTCAACAATTATCAAACAGGCATTGGAAGAGGATGGAGTTATTCCTACCACGGCAGACTTGATCTATGGTCAAGAGACAAGTGCCAAGGCATCCATCATTCAATCCGACACGGCTATTTCGCTATTCAAACTAACACTAATATCGCTATTTATTGCCATTAACTTTTACAACTTCGGCGGAAGATGGGCCTCTGAGACGTTTGCTTCACTTTACTCTTACTCGATAGAGAATGAGTTGCCGGAATTTTTAACTACAACTGGTAAAGATCAATTTAAAGGAGAGATTTTGATCTCAATGGCACCAATCCAACACTATAAACCTTTAAAAGCTTTCCACCGTTTGGAGGATACGATTCTTCTGTTATTGAGATACATCAGTGTGGCAATTCGTGACAGAATTGTCAGTAAAATTGTATTCTTTGGTTTTGCTATCAGTACGTCAATCAACATTTACTTATTAAATGCGGCAAGAATCTACACTGTATATACAGCAGCGGAATTGAGTAAGAAAAAGGCTAGTAGAGAAGAAAAAGCCTCTCAGGCGAAAGCTAACGCTGTTAAAAAGTTGGTTAATAAAGAGCGCAAGCCAGTGCTTTCCACCAGTTCAAGTAGCCTGTCTACAACTTCGTCAAGTTCCACTGATGAAGATGAAAATGAAAGTGATTATTTGAGAAAGGTTGAACGCTCGATCCCAGAGCTCGAACGCATAATGAAAGCTGGTAAGGTAAGCACCTTGAGCAACAGAGAAGTAACAGCATTGGTTGTAGAAAACAAACTACCACTGTATGCTTTAGAAAAGCAATTGGGTAATACGACCAGAGCAGTTGCTATTCGTAGAAGAGCTATTTCTATATTAGCAGATGCTCCTGTTTTGGCTACTGAACGTCTTCCATACAAATATTACGATTATGATCGTGTCTTTGGTGCATGTTGTGAAAATGTTATTGGTTATATGCCCCTTCCTGTTGGTGTCATTGGCCCATTGATCATTGATGGTGTTTCTTATCATATCCCAATGGCCACTACTGAAGGTTGTTTAGTTGCATCGGCAATGCGTGGTTGTAAGGCCATCAATATCGGTGGAGGTGTTACTACTGTGTTAACCAAAGATGGTATGACTAGAGGCCCATGTGTTCGTTTCCCAACGCTATTGAGGTCTGGTGCTTGTAAAATTTGGCTAGACTCTGAAGAGGGACAAAACAAGATTAAGAAGGCGTTCAACTCCACATCCCGTTTTGCTCGTTTGCAACATATTCAAACATCTTTGGCAGGAGATTTGTTGTTCATTAGATTTAGGACCACAACTGGTGATGCTATGGGTATGAATATGATTTCAAAAGGTGTTGAATATTCCTTGAAACAGATGACGGAAGAATTTGGTTGGGAAGATATGGAGATTGTCTCTGTGTCTGGTAACTACTGTACGGATAAGAAACCAGCCGCCATTAATTGGATCGAAGGCCGTGGTAAGAGTGTTGTTGCTGAAGCAACTATTCCAGGAGAAACAGTGAGAAAGGTCTTGAAGAGTGATGTTGCTGCTTTAGTGGAATTGAACATCTCCAAAAACTTGATTGGGTCGGCTATGGCTGGTTCTGTTGGTGGGTTCAATGCTCACGCTGCAAACCTTGTTACTGCTGTTTATTTGGCTTTAGGACAGGACCCAGCCCAAAATGTGGAAAGCTCGAATTGTATAACCCTAATGAAAGAGGTTGATGGTGATCTAAGAATCTCTGTGTCCATGCCATCCATCGAAGTCGGAACAATTGGTGGTGGTACTATTCTAGAACCCCAAAGTGCTATGCTCGATCTTTTGGGAATACGGGGTCCTCACCCAACGGAACCTGGTACAAACGCACGTCAACTTGCAAGAATTGTTGCATCTGCTGTTATTGCTGGTGAATTGTCGCTATGTGCTGCTTTGGCTGCTGGTCATCTAGTCCAAAGTCATATGGTTCACAACAGGGGTAAGAAAACGGAATCTACTGCTGCACATGCGGTTGTAGCTGCATTACCACAGGCATCTGAGGGTACATCGAATAAGAATGTCATCTCTCAAAATGACGTCAATCGTCTCAAAGAAGGTGCCGTAACTTGCATCAAATCCTAGGAGGACAGGTTAGGTATCTGTGCCTGCTAAATCAATTTAACTCTCCCGCCCATGCATGGTGCTGGGAGGAAATCTGTGCACTAAAATGTGCTACCAGCTAATAGAAAAACCGCCTATCGACTAAGAGTTGATCTGAACAAAATATGTAATAATTAGATAAAAATCTCACAGGCATAATTATCAATATCAAGAATATTTAAAAAAAGATTTGTATTTAATTTTCTTTAACTAATTTATTTAAGGTTCCTTAGTTGGCGAGTGTCGCAAATCAATTTTATCAATGTGGAACTAAATATATATAAATTACCAAAATAACAGAAACAACAAAACATTCACCTACTTCTCATGCTTCCACTTATGTTTTCATCATAAGAAGATAGACATCACTCCAAAAGCAAGGCTGGACTGTACTGTAGGCAATTTGATGAACGGGAGAAGAATTCACTGCTCTAAAAAACAGCCAGAATGAGTGATAAACAACGACCAGGAGGACTGGCATACTGGAAAATAGTTTAAACTGAAATTATACAGTCCACCACAGGTAAATAGCTATCTTTCTCTTAATACATTAAGTATGACTAACCCACCAAGGAAAATGTAAGATCTTTTCAACCGAATAGTATTAAAAATACAAAAAAAACATGAAGACTAGATACATTGATAACGATATTTCTTTGATTCTGACTTCAGTTAAAATTTAAGGTACTGCTGTTACTGTTATATTTATATAACAAACGTAGAGTTCGAAACATCAGATAGATATAAAAACAAGCAAAAGAACGAAAGCCATTCTCGTGTGTTGAAGAACTTAATTGATAATTTGACAAAATATAACATATTTACAATAGGTCTTTAATTTCTAATTTGAAAAAAAAATAATATATTTACTATGGGTGTTTCTCCCCTCAGTTTGCTCGCGATGCAGTCTACATCAGCCACACCAGATCTGAATTGTCGTAGGTTTAAAATATTGACTGTGTAACTCTTTTGACAATTAATGAAGGCTATCATTCAGCTCACCCTGCTTGTTGGCAATACAAGAATTAATACCACGTATATCTTATAAAATTAATTCTCCCTTGCTGTTTTCTTTTAACAGAATATGCTATGAACGCAAGGTGTTAATTAACGGCACCTCGGCCGCCTTAATATCATTTAGAGTTACCTCACATTCCTGTTTTGGCCAAAATATTAGTTATGTATTTTCCATCAACGAAGGTAAGATACAGTATCACACAACTCATCGATACTTGAATCTCTTGTGATCAGATTTTAGAAGGGAAAGCTGCGTATTCAAGCAGACATGTAAAGTTTAGGATAAGAAAGCAAAATTTCGATGCCCTCAAGCACATTTTACAAAACATCCAGCAATTGAATGTTCCCAATTAATAATTCAAATAGCTAGAAGTAAAATGAATGGTAGTGTACCCTAACAAGGTTAAGCGGTTATTATCTACAAAGGACTGAAAAGTTTACCAAGCCCTAAAAACTTGTAAATGTTTGGCCGGGTAAATAAGGGCCATGATTTAGAAATTTTTCATTTGTGCAGTGAGCATCGAATTCAAAAGCCACTCTTCATCAGTGTGTCATACATAAAACAGCTCGAGTATAACCTCTGCCAACCATTAACAATGTATAAATGCTTGGTTGCTATGCGACATAGCAATCGATAAGGTAGTGGATACCTGCTAATGTATTCTTCCCTTGCCAGGCTTCAGTAGAAGCTTATGCAAAAGAAGAATTCAAATGTTATGATGATATCTTTTTTATATTTTCGATCTATTGAGAGCAAAGGCCTTTATCAAAGGTCTTTAAGAACATCCTGCTGTTGATTCATCAATTGCAATCTCTCGCGCTTTGTGTCGGGCAACTGCGTGACCGTTTTGGTCGTGCAGATGCCGGACCTGAGCATCAATGGGAGATGGTGGGCTTCTTTTAATGCAATGAGTGGTCGAAATACTTTGTCATAGTTACACTGATATATTTGAATTCTTCGCGATCTGCACTCTTGTATTGTATGCAGCTTCACGCCGACTTAGACTCAATCATTAGTCCAGTAATTGGTACAAATCAAAGGATTAATATTAAAGAAAACTTTAAAAAGATACTTAATTTACTCTATGACTTCCACTACCGTTGTGATAGTATATCATTAATTTAACACGCGGATTCAAAGTTTAAAGCCATTTCTCAGCCCTGTTTTAAAAGATTTCTATCTTATTTAAGCGTCTTCCTCGACAACAACAGTTTGCAAACCCTTGGCGGTAGCAACGAAGACTGGTTCAACATAGGAGAACAATGGATTCTTGGCATCTTCCTCTTCGTTTCTCTTTCTGGAGATTCTCAATCTCATTCTGAATGGAACACCTTGGATACCTCTCTTCCAGATTTGTTGGTTCAATTCTGGGGCTAGACGGACATCTTCAGTACCCATGTGCAACTTGGCGAACTTCTTGATCTCCTTAACGGCTCTTGGAGCTCTCTTGTTGAAGGTGACACCGTGGAGCTAAAACAAAAAAAAAATAATGTTAGTATACAGTTCCGAATCCACAGGCCTGTTACAGCGCAGTCTGGTGCGAAAAGTTGATCATATCGGTTGAGTGTCATAAATCTTATCCTCCATTGATGGGCCTCTGTGAGCTTTACCCATTCCACCTCTAAACTTCCTGGTTCATCCTCCCACTTGCTGGTTACATCAACTTCTTCCTCGGGCGATAGTTTAACATACTCTCTTGTGCAAATTGATGGTGTATTCACGAGTAACAACGTCTTTCAAACCTGCCATTTTGTACTTGTCTTGAGTGCTGATTTCCCTTACCTCTAAGGACGCCTAACGGCTAATTTTTGTGTATACATTATCTAGTGCTCTTAGGCTTCGCCATCACCAATACTGTCGTTGCAGTCTGACTGGAGAATCGCAATCCGCATGCCTCGACGCCCGGGTGGGTTACAGAGAACCGCCTGTGGGTAGACTGAGCCAGGCAGGCTGGCACCGGAGAACTGGGCCGAACACCAGCCAATGGCTTCTCTCCAGAAGGAGAAGGCCTGGGTAGAGAGAACCGACCATTGGTAGGAAGCCTGCCTTTCCCGGCTGGCTCGCGTCTCGCTAGGCTGGAGTCTCCTTCCAAGTGGACGAGGCATGGAAGTCAGTCCGCGTCACTTTCTTCCTGCGAATTTTCGTATTTTTCCAGACAAGCTTGAAATTTTCATCACGTTCCTGAAAACATGTCAAAAGATAAAATGTATGGGTGAAAGTCACTACTTACCCAACTTTCACGTGCTTCAAGGGCGCTGGTTCAGTTCATTACAAGATCATTTCGACTATGCATTTTCAAGACGTAGACTAGTTCGTCAAAACAAGATACGATATTGAACCAACCGACAAAGACAGTTTCCTGGGTTAATTTCTACGCGACACTCTAGAAGCATTTTAGTTTCATACAAAGCTGCAATTTGGTCATCTCTACAGGTTATCCAATCTCCGTAAACACAGTTTCCAGATACTCGTTCATCGCGGCAAAATCGCTGCAATTTGAACATCACAACTATTTGAGACCTAAGCACAACTATGACCGCTTCAACATACGACCCAGACGAGGCGTACAGGAAAACACAGTCGCAGATATACAATTTGCAAGAGACGATACTCAATTCCACCAAATCCGTACAGAATTCCGCCAAACCAACTCAAGAATCCAAGCGAGTGGCAAGGCAAAGCAAGCAGTTGCCCAAACAGCCTGTGGAGCAGGAACCCCAGACTTCGGTTGATTCAAAACCGATCTTGGAGTACCTGGCCAATAACTACGGCAGCAAGCCAAGGGAGTCCTTTGAGACCCTACTGTACCATCCGTTCAAGTGCGGAAATGAAATCGACGCCAAAATTGACGGATTCGAATACGACCATTTGGATATCATGCCGCGGCCATTTTTGCCAGCCTACGGAAACGAAAAGATCAACTCGCTGGTGACTGTCAAGGTAAGTTTCGAGCAGCTTTTGAACAGCTTCAACAAAATCGACTGTCCCCGCACCTCGAATAACGAGATTTGGGGGTGCCAGGTGTACACCGACGACACAGACCCAATTCTGGCGCTGAGACACTGCGGGCTTTCGATATCTGGCATAAACGGCCGCTGCAGAACGCCTGCAAACATCGCAAATCCCAACAATGTCATCGGTACTGTGCCACCAAACGGCACGGCATTCGACGTCGAGGCTGACCTGCTGCTGCTGCCACCTCTCAGCACATACTCTGCCGTGAAACAGTTCGACATCACCTCGAGACAATGGGGCGGCAGTAACGTGGCCATTCACGACGGCCTGAGTTTCGGCATATACAGAATCAGCATTTCGCCAAGAGATGAGACCTTCAGGAACGTCAACTCAAAGGAACACAAAATTAGAACCGATCAGTGGTCCAATTAACGCCAAGACTGTGGGTGAATCCCACGCAACGCTTTTGCCGTGTGCTCCTTGCAAATTCGCACTTAGTCGTGTCCCGGGTGTGTCTCACGTGTACATTGTTTTCGCACCCAAAAGAGCAAGCTTATTATCCCACTGGCTCTTGTGCTTCGGATAATATAAGCCCACCTGAAAAACTCGGAAACCCATTGTGCACGAATATGAACGACATGATTGTTATTCTCAGCAGAACTGGTTGCGGGCAGAAACAAGGCGTCTGGATTTACTGACAGATTACGAATTGACTAATATAAGAATACTGCTGGGCAGTGAAAAGTGACGAGACGCGAACACAGGTTTTACCTCTTCGGCCGGATACCGACGACGTGGTAATTCTCGAGTCCTTTGCAGGCTAAATACTTAAGGGAAGAGAGAAGCCGTTCTGGTATTTCTGCGTCAGAGCTTGCGAAATTCCTTGATGACAGAAGAAAAAATAAACGAAGTGTTTACAAATTTCTGAACTCTTTGCACGAAACCAGCGGGCAGGTATTTTCGGTATCACGTTTACCGTCAACAAGAAAACGCACTGCAAACGCACTGTGTACAAATTGCATTTTCTTTTTTCTTCGGAAAATAGCTTATTTTCTAATTAAAAGAGAGTGACAAGGTCGAAAATCTTCAACCATCCCGGCCATAGCAACTAAGAGTCGGATCCACAGAGGGGAGAACTACATTTAAGGAACGCTGTAAGAGTGACTAGTTGATAGTGTCTGTAGGGAGGACGAGCAGTCACAGTTCAAGCGTTATATTGACTACATTTTCGAAGCTGGACAGTTTTCAGTTTGAAGTCCTAAACTCACGCTTCAGTTACTACACGTAAGTCGAAGCAGAGTTTTTGAAGCACAAATAAGACATTTTAGATGGGTTTCTTGACATCATCTAAAAGGAAGGGAAAGCTTTCAACCACACTGGGCCGATGGAAGTCAGCCCTCCGGAAACTAACGCACGAGGCGTTGAACGAGTTCGAAGGTAGCGACAGCGACAGCCACGAAGAGATAAATGCGTTGTTCAACGCGAACAGCCCGCAGGACACAGATGCATCATTCAAACAGGGCAAAAATATGAGGTCCGGCGTGTGTCCCGCTGGCGCAGGCTCCGCCATAAACTACCAAAAGATAAACAGTCTTGATGGACTCAGCAGGGCGTCGACCTCGATGGTGGGCCCTGGAAGCATTCTTGAGATGCGCCTGACTGACGGTACTGAGGAATCTGTCACGGGCAATAGCAGCACTCACAGAACAGGAAAGTTTACTATTGCATCAGCAGATAGATCCAAGAACATCGCCGAGGGGGCAGATGAGGCTGAATACGATGAGGAGGACGACGATGACGTCAGACCTTACGGTAAGAATTTAGAAAGCAGCCAACCAAGAACATTCAGCTCATTTGATGCAACGCTGGAATGTGTGAAGCTGCGACAAAAATACGAAGAGCCCTTCTGGAGAGGAGACGAAATTTGGCAGCACAGAAGAGAGCTTTGGACTGCGTCCACTGCTAACGGTAGCGAAGTTCGTGAATTTCAGAGACATAGGAGAACATTCGAAGCTATCCCCGAACAATACTACACGAGGGTGTATAAGAAACTAGTCGTTGACGACAAGCCGCTCCGTGAACCATTGAACTTGGAAGATGCTTTGAAGATCATAAACGCAGGCTGGACTGAGTCCAGAAAATGGGACAATGCGGCAAAAGGATTGGCATGATAATGAATTTTAATGACAGGAATATTCATCTGTCCAGGTAAAAATAATCGATTTTAACAGGATTCACTTCACATCAATTTTATCAAAACTTTAAATCTATTGCATTAGTAGCGTTAGTGTACTTAAACTATATACGGAATACTTTGTCGAAGAACTCTAATCGAAAACAAAAAAAGTTTTACAAAAATTGTACCGATACATGGTGTTAGGCAACCGCACCGCTAGAATCAGCTGCGTCGACTATTCTGGCTTTCCTTTAGGGTGCTAATAGCTGTTTCTAATACCCTTAGATCGCGGTCAATGGTGGCGGCCCAGTTTTGAAGATCTCCATCTTTTAAAGCTGCTTGGTTGTATTTCTCGTAGAGATTCTTTACCGGAATTGCACAGTGGGACTTAAAAGATCCATCGTGCAGATGCATCAGCTTGGCTACTTGGACATCCATGATGTACTCGTTGTTTGACTGAATCTCCTTCAAAGTCAGTGAGGCTTCCGTTTCTTCTGTAGATTTAACAACCTTGTTGAATAACTGGTCTAAATTAGATTTACTATTTGATTCATCATACATCGCAAATCATTTGAGTGTTCCCTTGTTGCCTCTTTACATATTTTGTTATTATACTGCTAATAGCCTGTAGATGATTAAATACGTATTTGTACTTTGAATATATTCACGCCTAGTAGGAAACTCCAAGGAATAACATAAGGCACTTTGGGAAAACAAGGAGTCCATAGGAACTCAACAAATCTTGATTTATTAATGCCAACTTAACCGTCACAGTGATTTGTCATGCTACGAGCGAGAATAGTTTCGCAGACTTCTTCAACTGGTATAAGGGCTGTTTTACCCATAGTTGAAGCTCAAAAAGTGGTCATTGCAAAAGATAATAATGAGATAGAAGTTTATTCAAGAGATACTGACAAACTAAAATTGTTTCAAGTGTATCCAAACATTTTGCGAAGTCTATCCACAGAATCCAAAATTAATGAGTTGTACTACTCCAGTGCACTGTCCACCATCTTTGCATTATGCGATAAAACACTAATTCTATTCAACAGTACGAACTTACATCAGTATGACAAAATCGTAGATAAGAGAGGCATTGCACAATGCTGGATTTTTGAACTCAGTTTACCCAATATCACTGAGGAAAAATGCACATTTATGGTTTACGAAACTAGAGAAAGTTCGAAACTCCGGATGCTGATATGGGAGGGGCGTACATATAAACAGATGGTGGAATCATCTCTTTCTGATAAAAAAGAACGGGTACTTTCAGTTGCAACAGGAAAAACCGGATTAATTCTTGCGACGAACATTGGCGTCTATCATTGGTCTTACGGAGGTTCCATATTATCACGAATAGATAAGATATTAAAGAGGAAGCATCCGGTAGATTTAATACCCACACTGAATGCTTTAGAAAAAATAAGTTCTGAGATTAGTGATGTAGATCCATTAGATGAGAGACAATCTAATATGTCAAGCAGCCGGGTGTCCAAGAAATCTAGTATACTAAATTTATGGAACAAAAGGGAATTAAAAGGCACTCAAACTCTAAACAACACAAGATTCATTTTTAAACCTGATAATCGTGAATATGCGGTACTTATTGATGGGATAACTAAAAACATCTTTAACATGTCCATGACACAAAAGGATCTACCGTACATGATTGCCGACGATTATTCTGACATTATAAAACACCATTCAAATTTTCCGAATGTACAATATTTGGAAGCTAACATTGTTATACTCTATAATGAAGACAAATTAACATTTGTTGAATTTGAAACTGGTTTCGAATTTCTCCGCTTGGAAATTGAGGATGGAATTAAAAAAGTGTACAATTTAAACAGTGTCTACTTCATGATATGGACAAAAAGAGACGAGATACATCTCTACAAATATCAGGTAGATGACAGTGATGAGCTTAATTGCCTTGAAGCTGATTTTCTGGAAAGCTATTCCAATTTCAATCTTTTGACCCGAAAAGTTTTATTTTACAATTTTTTCTTAAAGTCTCCTAACAATGTAGCATTATGTGCTTCCGAAAACCCCCAAGAATCTCTAGATATATGTGCTATGAAACTCCGCGATTTGACTGTAATGTGGGGATTGCAAATCTTTGAAAAATACCAAGTTTGTATGTTGTATTTCCAGAAACACAACAAAATAGATAAACTTATTACACAGATAGAAAACCATGTTGTACGACATATTTTTACCATGTTCATAGAATGCTGGGCTCCACCACAATTAATTATTTCAAGAGTATTTCCACCGAAGATAGTTGAAAATGTCAAGGGAATCATTGATGATACAAAGCTCTCATTTTTGAATGGAGAAGAAAAAATTCATCAATATAGTATTCCTTCTAATTTGGTGCGATTGTGTTGCTTACCATATTTAACTGACACTAGACGTCATTTGAGTAATATATCAGCTGGAAAAGCCTTGATATGGAGTTATGGAATGCGGAATATCCATCAACATTTCGACTTTTTCTTGGTGGATAATCAGAGTTCCGTTACAGTAACTGGGCTGCAAACGCTTGTAGATACCACATTATTTGAAATATACATCCAATACAACACATCAATGGTAGGACCCCTTTTGAGAGTGAAAAATCTCTGTGATACTAATATTGTGAAGAATGAATTGTTAAGCAGAAACTTACTGCAGGAATTAATTGATTTTTATTTTCAAAGGGAAGATCATGGAGAAGCACTCAAGTTTTTAACCGATTTAAATACCAAAGTTGATGAAAAATCAGCTGATGGTGCAACACTGCATAACGGAATCAAAAGTTTAGTCATTGATTATCTGAAAAGGCTTCCTTCTCAGAACATCGAAATTATAAAGGAATATACAAGTTGGCTGTTGGCGAACTTTAGTGATTATGAAATGATTTTGAGATCGATTTTTATGAATGAAGCTCATGTTTGTGAAACTCTGGAACACATCAAAGTTTATGAGTTCATCACGGAAAATTACTATCCACTGTCTCTTAAATATTTAGAGTTTGTTGTTGACTCATTTCATACTAAGGAGCCCAAAATACTTACACTGTTAATTGAGAGGTACCTTAACCAACTAAACAATAGGTCCTCAATGATAAAATTGAAATCATTATTAGAAGGAAATCATATTTATGAACCGCGGACTGCATTACGAAGCATCGATAATACGATTAAAAGAGAAGAACATAATTCTGAAATCTTGAAATATCTCAAAAGTTTAAAACCATTCATTTTACAAAGAATTGATGAACACGAAAAATCTATTGATATCTTATTTGATGATTTGAAGGACTATTCGGCAACTTCTGCGTATTGTGGGCGCGTTTATAAAAAAGATAGACCAGCCGGTAATACAGCCCTTACCTACTTCTTTAATAAACTAGTCAAAAACGCAAAATCTGAGAAAAATATGCTTTTAATATATTTCCTTCAAGAGTTTGGTTCAAGACTGGATAAAATCGAAGTTTTTAGGCGTTTGCCTGATAATATTGCAGTAAAAGACCTTAAGCAGGTACTTACGCATGAAGTGAAGGCACAAAAACTGAAAAATGACGAAATGTCCCTATGGAAAAACTTGCTAGAGACGCGGCTAATTCACGAAACTAATGATTTGAATCTAGCTCTTTCCAAATGTGTAATTATCGATGAAACGACAAGATGTCCAATCTGCAAAAAAGTACTTTTTGGGTCAAATTCTGATCAAGCCACGTTTCTCAATGCAAACTCTAAGAGCTCAGTTGTTCACTACAGATGTTTGAATGCCTTTAAAAAGAGAGAAAAGTCTAAGAATTGAAGTAAAATGTCAATTCTTTAATCATGATATGCGGCATTAGAATACGCTTCTACCTGGACACATTCTCTAATTATAGGTTTTGTTCAGTATACATTTATACATACGTTTATCTACGCATTAGAAATGAAATTAATGACACTTGAACAAAATTTAATGCTGTCGTTCAAACGTTGTTGGTTTGTATGGCTAGTTTCCCATTTCGTCAAAGCTTCCCTAATATTTATGTTTGCGCTGTTGGAGTTAATAATATCTCCATGAGCCTTGAAAACCAAGCTCATATATGCTTCATACAGATCAATATTTCTATTGGTTTTCAAACCTTCACTCAAGGCCTCAATGAACCATATTATTTCATCATATGGATCAAAAGAGTTCAAAGATCGAATTTCTAAATCAATTGAACCTGGGGACAGCTTCAGTAGTTCTTGCAAGAAAACGTCATAAGACTTCGTTTTAGATCCTTCCCTTAGACTTCTAGTGAATGTTGATTCAAAATCACTACTTTCAATTGGTCTCCGGGCTCTTAACTCTTCCTTAGCAAGCTGCTCTTCCTTGAGTGATTTTTGCCCTTGCTGCGAAGGGTCTGTCACTGGCAAGTTATCGTTTTCACGAATGATGGCCTCGTCTCCAACAGTTTGTCCAGTTAACTGCATGAAAAACGGTACATTTTCAGGCTTCTTTGGGCGTTCCTTTGGTTTAGAACGTAACCTTATGACATCCAAGTTCACAATTGTATTCATTTTATTTCTGGGACCAATGGAAAGGGTGAGTAATGAATCCGATATTTGATCTACTGAGTTGTATACTTCGTCCAGCTCTTGCAGGTGATCTATCTCGTCAAATGCTCCATCCAAAAGAGTAGCACTATTTGAAGACGTGTTATTTGGTAGCATCATTTTTTTGAATTCAGATTCATCCAACATTCTAGTTGATATAGTCTTGAATTGGCCACGATTAGTCCATAAACATATACCATTTCCAGTTACATGAGTTGTCATCAAATATTCAGCATTAGGGGAGAATCTAACATTCGTAGCAATGCTCTCAAGTATAAAACCATCAATACAACCCCCCGTTGGTAAATCCCATGTTCTTATTGTGGAGTCCAGAGATGAAGATACTATCCAACGACCATCTGAAGAAAAGTCGATGCTTGTGATTCTGTTACTATGTCCCCAGAGCTGTCTGACCACCTTTTGTGTTACGGCATCAACAACCGCTATAGAAAAGTCATCTAATGTCAAGGCAAATAGATCAGAAGAACGGTGGTAAACCATTGATGTGATGGGCGAGTCAAAATTTATCTTTCCCAATAGCGTAGACTTAGAAAGATCATAAAATCCGACAAGACCATCCAGGCCACAGGACACCAACTTACGGTTCATTCCATCAATTGCAATTCCAGTTACTGGTTTCTTGTGAAATTTGTACTTTTTTCTTAATATACCACTTTGCATATTATGAACAGTAATAGCACCATTTGAAGAACCGACAAAACCAAAATTACCACACTGTGACATGGCTACTGACTTGACGTAGCCGTCATCGGTAGTATCAAAAGTCCATCTTCCGACACGTTTCCGACGTAAATCCCATGTACGTGCAGCCTTTTCGCCTTGATGGCCTGTAATAACATTTTCCCAATCGCCTAGCCTTGTATTCTCAACAGCCATGGCAATAATTTCTGGAAATTTCTCTTTTATACTTTTTCCTGCAAGCCTACCACCATCTGCCTTCTTATGCAACCTTTGGGAAAGTTCTTGGGATTGAGCATCTTTTCTCAAAGAAAATGCCCAAAGCGATTGGTCTCGCGAAGCAGATAAAACAAAATGTGCGTTAGAATCAGCAAATATCACAGAAGATGGTGGTTGAGAATGCCCTCCTCTTGACCTTAAAATTCTAGGAGGTTGCACAACTGCATCGCTTTCTTGCTCCGAGAGTGATGGATCAAAGACATATTCCTTCAATTTATTGTCTCCACCTGCAGTTACGATGATCGGTTGACCATTTAAAAATGTAGCTCTAGCAATTCCACCATACGCCTCTTCATGAATATCCTTAAGAGTATGAATTCTGGATTTGCGGTCTAAATCGTAAAAGATCAGATCACCAGTTACTGTCGCGATACTCATATGCGGAGACCCATCAGTTCTAAATGACAAAGATGTCAGTCTAGCATTTGTCGTTTTGATGTCCCGCAATATTCTACCCTTTTTCACGTTGAACAAAGTAACTTCTCCTGTAACCTTACCAAGTGCAATCACATCCAAAACTGGAGCAACTGCAGATGTACAAATCTGATCCGCAAATTCGGTGGAAGTATAAAGCATTTTGCCGGTTTTGACATTGTAAAGAACAACAGAAGACTTTGTAACTACCACAATCTTATTCAGATACGTTGGAAGGTGCACCAAGTCAACTATTTCACCTCCTTGCAACAATGTTGGTGTTAGTTTTGTATACTCTTGAGTGGCATACTTATCTTCAGGTTTGTGCTTTTTGTACACGAATATTTCATTGTTGTCTGTGGAAGCACAGAGGTATTCACCAAATAAACAGATCCGTTGCACAGTGCCTGACCCTTCAAGTTCAATAACGTGCTCTTGGACACCACGTCTGAAAATACCTATTTTGCTTCCAAATCCAACATATACGTAATGGAAGTGTGTCTCAATTGTCGATATCGATGCGTCGAGTTCTCTGTCAGAAACGAAGAGTAAGTGCAAGTTGTTAGCATCATAAATCTGGAAACTCTTGCCGACGGAAGTCACAATATAAAAGGTGCTTCCGAGCGTCCCTATCGCAAATGGAATGACAGTGGAAATGTTACCAATGATTCTGAAAGGTGCAAATATCTTTGACCCAGAGATGCTACCATTTGTACGCGCAGGCTCGAGACGTCTCTTTTTCAAATGCTCCGAACTTGCCATTTCCAAATAATGAATAGTCACAATTCTAGTTATTCAATAAATGATACTTTAATACAACGAAGAGTACTTCTCATGAACTTCAGAATAACGCTAATTTGAAATTTCAACTGCAGTTTCCTGCTAATCAACCTCATCTCATCGCTTGCAGAAATTGGCGAGTAAATTTTTCATATTATGTAAATCACGTGGATAATTGTTAAATTGACTTCTAAGCATGCCTATCATATATATATTAATGCACAAATGGAAGGTAGTCCGTATTTCATTTCTTGGGATAACATAGATAGAAACTTAGACTCTTACTCTGAAATAATTGGTATAACGACTCTAGTTTTGAGTCATACTTTCTTTTTGAGAAACCGTTTGTACAGATGCGGTCTTCCAAACCTAATTTAATGGAAGCAAGGGCTAACGCTGCTGAAACCCTGGAGGAGATCAGTGACAAAAGCCAGTCCAGTGAACTGAACTCTATGTCTCCATTATTTCTGGATAAGAAAACCAAAAAGGCCATGGAATCTATAGCACCGATTCTGGAAGGATTCAGTCCCAAAACTTCGTCTAGTGAAAACACGTCCTTAAAATTACCACCTCCGGTTCTTCCCAACACTTCCGTAACTGAAGAAGAAGAGGATATAGGAAGTATGCTTCAGCGCACATTGAGTATCAATTCACAATCTGGTCATGCAGGAACAATATCCAACTCAAGATCGCCTTCAATGTCTGGTGAAGTTTTGGATGCCTCTCAAGTGGAAGATCCCAGCATAGATGATGCAAAACTCCAAAGTTTAACAGAATTTGGTTTTCAAGACAACAAAAATGATGGTGTTCTAATTGATGCTGACCCCTCCCCTACCGTAGCCGTGAGTCCAACTAATGCTGCTATGATAGTATCTAATACAACTCTACCAGTTTCGTCGAACTCCCCCTCGACATCAAGCTCAACAACATCGTCCAGAAAATCATCTGTAACAAAACCCCAACTCCCCAAGATTGGAAAGATTGGTGTATGTGCGATGGATGCAAAAGTACTTTCAAAACCTTGTAGACACATCCTCAACAGATTGATAGAGCATGGAGAATTTGAAACAATAATCTTCGGTGATAAAGTCATATTGGATGAGAATATTGAAAACTGGCCTACCTGCGACTTTTTGATTTCGTTCTTTTCTTCAGGATTTCCTCTTGACAAGGCTATCAAGTATGTGAAATTACGCAAACCGTTCATCATAAATGATCTAGTTATGCAGAAGGCTCTCTGGGACAGAAGACTCTGTTTGAAACTGCTCGAGGCTTCTCAAGTTCCGACACCGCCCAGATTGGAAATCAGTCGAGATGGTGGGCCAAGAGTAAATGAGGAGCTTCGTGCGAAATTGAAAGAAAAGGGTGTCACAATTGAGCCGATCAAAGAACCAAAATGGCATATGGTTGATGATGACACTTTAGAAGTAGACGGGGTGGTTATGGTCAAGCCATTCGTTGAAAAACCAGTTGATGGTGAAGATCACAACATTTACATTTACTACCATTCAAAAAATGGCGGTGGCGGTCGCCGTCTTTTCCGTAAAGTCGGGAATAAATCGTCAGAATTTGACCCCACTATCGTCAACCCAAGGACGGAGGGTTCGTATATTTACGAAAAGTTTATGGACACGGATAACTTTGAAGACGTAAAAGCATACACTGTCGGAGAGAAATTTTGTCACGCCGAGACTCGGAAGTCTCCAGTGGTTGATGGAATTGTCAGAAGAAATACACACGGAAAGGAAGTCAGATATCTCACGGAATTATCAGACAAAGAAAAGGAGATGGCGAAGAGAGTTTCGAATGCGTTCTCCCAAATGATCTGTGGCTTTGATTTATTAAGGGTCTCCGGCGAGAGCTACGTCATTGACGTGAACGGGTTTTCGTTTGTCAAAGACAACACAGCATACTACGACACATGTGCCAAAATCCTACGTGATACGTTCTACCACGCCAAGAAGAAGATGGTTGCGGAAAAACGGAACTTGCCTGTCATTCAAGAGGAAAAGAAGCAGAAGTGGGTCTTCAAGGGACTAGTGACTGTGATCAGGCACGCGGACAGGACGCCAAAGCAAAAGTTCAAGCATTCGTTTACCAGCCCCATCTTCATATCGCTGTTGAAGGGCCATAAGGAGGAAGTGGTCATCCGAAACGTCAGCGATCTGAGGATTGTGCTACAAGCGCTGAAGATCGCTGAGGAAGAGAGCACGGAGGACCCAGCAAAGTTGAAGGTGCTGGCGAACGCGCTAGAGAAGAAGCTGGAGTTTCCGGGCACCAAGATCCAGTTGAAACCGGTGATCAACAAGGAAAACGAGGTCGAGAAGGTGCAGTTCATTTTGAAATGGGGCGGCGAAGCCACGCACTCGGCACGCTACCAGGCGAGCGACCTGGGCGAGCAGATGCGCCAGGACTTCGACCTGCTGAACAAGAGCATTCTCAACGACATCAAGATATACTCGTCGTCGGAGCGGCGGGTGCTGGTGTCGGCGCAGATCTGGGCACAGGCGTTGTTTGGCGCGGACGAGCTGGGCAACGACGAGATCAGCATCCGCAAGGATCTGCTCGACGACAGCAACGCGGCCAAGGACCTGATGGACAAGGTGAAGAAGAAGCTGAAGCCGCTGATCCGCGAGGGCAAGGAGGCGCCACCGCAGTTCACCTGGCCGCCGAAGATGCCGCAGCCATACCTGGTCATCAAGCGCGTGGTGGAGCTGATGAACTACCACAAGATCATCATGGACCACAACTTCGTGACGAAGAACGTGAACGACATGCAGCAGCGGTGGTGCTGCGCGGAGGACCCGAGCCTGTTCAAGGAGCGCTGGGACAAGCTGTTCCAGGAGTTCGTGACGATCGAGAAGGTGGACCCGTCGAAGATCTCGGAGCTGTACGACACGATGAAGTACGACGCGTTGCACAACCGCGAGTTCCTGGCGCACATTTTCGACCCGGGCGAGGCCGTGTACAGCGAGGTGACGCACGAGTCGCTGGTCGACCGGTACCCGATCAACGTGCTGGCGAAGAACAACTTCAAGATCGTGGAGGGCACGGGCAGCGCGGGCTCGTCCGCGGTGAAGAACGTGAACAGCGTGGGCTCGCTGGGCTGGGTGCTGGAGGCGAACAAGGCGAAGCCGGCGGACTCGAAGCCGGCCTCGACCTTCGACGACGCGCGCTACCTGCAGCTGCGGGAGCTGTACAAGCTGACGAAGGTGCTGTTCGACTTCATCTGCCCGAAGGAGTACGGTATCACGGACGCAGAGAAGCTGGACATCGGGCTGCTGACGTCGCTGCCGCTGGCGAAGCAGATCCTGAGCGACATCGACGCGATGAAGTCGAAGGACGCGCCGGCCTGCGTGGCCTACTTCACGAAGGAGTCGCACATCTACACGCTGCTGAACATCATCTACGAGTCGGGCATTCCGATGCGGCTGGCGCGCAACGCACTGCCGGAGTTCGACTACCTGTCGCAGATCAACTTCGAGCTGTACGAGAGCACCGACGCGAGCGGGCAGAAGTCCCACTCGATCCGGCTGAAGATGTCGCCCGGATGCCACACGCAGGATCCGCTGGACGTGCAGCTGGACGAGAAGCATTACATCAGCTGCATTCCGAAGATCTCGCTGACCAAGCACCTGGACATCGACTACGTGCAGCAGAAGCTGCGTAACAAGTTTGGACGGGTGATCATGCCGCAGAAGTTCACGCCGGTGAACATCACGAGCCCAAACCTGTCGTTCCAGAAGTACAAGGGACTCGGGCGGTCGCGCAGCGTGCCGAAAATCTCGATGACGCCGCCGCTGCTGCCGCTGACGACGTCGCACTCGTCGTCCACGGCGTCGATCGACAACCAGCTAGAGCGGCAGTCGGGCGCGGGCGCGGGCGCGCGGCCGGGCACGAAGACGCCAGTGCAGTACGAGCTTTAGGCAGGGGGACTTGCACCTCCGTTTGCACTCTGCACTTACACCTCCGCTCTGCACTTACAACTCCGCTTGCGGGGGCACTCACACTTCCGCTTGCGCTCGCCCAACAGGAACCGTGCAGGCACGTGCAGGCACGTCGCTTACCCAATTTGCTCACTGAGCCAAATGAGCAAACAGGGCCCACGCGCACCGCAGCGCGCAGCGCTGCGTGCTGCGCACCCCAGGAACCACCCGCCAATGTGCTCGCCGCAGCCCACACTGAGCACTTTGCTGCCCGTGCGCTCGCAGCCGTGCGCCGGCGCCCCCAGCGTATATAAGGCCAGCCGCCACGGCCCCCGCCACCGCCATCGCGCCCGGCCAGCGGAGCCAGACTGAGATCTTCGCAGCACACACCACCGGCACGAATCTTGCAATGGCTATGAGCGGAATGAGTATGGGCGGCGCCTCGAGCGCCAACGCATCAGCGTCCAGCAGCATGGGCGGCATGAGCATGGGCGGCGGCGCACGCGCCGCCCACGCCTGCAAGATCTCTATGCTGTGGAACTGGTACACCATCGACACGTGCTTCATCGCGCGGTCGTGGCACAACAACACCCGCGGCAAGTTCGCGGGCTCCTGTATCGGCTGTTTCTTGCTGGTCGTAGTCGCGCAGTGGCTGAACCGTCTGTCGCGCCAGTACGACATCGAGCTGGTGCGCCGCCACAAAATGAAGCTGGCTGCGCAGCAGGCCAGCGAGAACAGCGACCTGGTCTCGGGAACCTCCGAGGAGGGCGCCACCGACGCGTACGAGGTGTCCGCGGAGGAGCTCGCAGCGTACCGCTCCGAGTCCGCAGCGCGCACGAGCGGCGCGGCGCTCCTCGCCGCGCTCTCGCACCGCTGGTACCTGAACTTCGGCAGTGGCGCCGCCGCGCGCCGTGCCAACGCGCAGAACCGTCTGCTGGCCTGCTGCGCCCGCCTGCCTGCAGCCGAGCTCTACCCGAGCCTGTTCGACCACGTCGTCCGCTCCAGCATCTTCGTGCTGCAGTGGGGCCTCTCGTACATCATCATGCTGCTGTTCATGTACTACAACGGGTACATTATCATCAGCTGTGTGATCGGCGCGCTGGTGGGGCGGCTGCTGTTCAACTACGAGCCGTTGGGCTCGGTCGGCGCGGGCTCCGGCTCCGGCGCGACCGAGGTCGCGCACGACCGCGAGGAGAACGACCGTAAGTGCTGTATGTAGGGCAGAGCGCAGGGATGCCAGGAAGGCTGTGCCCGCAAGGGCGTGTGTGCTTCTCACACCCCCGTTCGTGTACATAGGTGTTGCTAACATGCGTTACAATATAATTTACTTAATAAGACGATACGCTATATCTCGAGATCAGAGCGACGCCAGCGAGTCGAACAGCACGGAGATGCTCTCGCCGTAGTGGTCGCGGCGGATGCACTCCGCAAAGATCGGCGACACGTCGATGACCACCAGCTTCTTCGACCTCGCCAGGCGCTCACGGCTGATTGGGTACGTGTTAGTCACGACGATGCGGTGGATCACGTCGGACTGCTCCAGTTGCTCCAGGCAGTCGCCCGTGAAGATGCCGTGGGTGGCGACGACGTAGACGCGCTGGGCGCCGCAGTTCTGCGCCAGGTGCTCCGCCGCGCTGACGAACGAGCCCGGGCGGTCGATCATGTCGTCCAGGATAATCGCAGAGCGGCCCTGCACGTTACCGACCAGCGTGATCAGCTTCTCGGGCTGCACAGCGATCTCCTCCTCGTCCTCCGAGTCGACCGCGTCGTAGGTGCCGCCCAGCGCGTACGAGTCCGTCGCCTCCAGCGAGGTCAGGTCGCTCTCGGAGTCCTGCAGCGCGTCCTCGCTGTCCTCCTCGTCGTCGCCGATAACGTGGCCGTTGCGGATCCGCGCCGTCTGGATGCCGTTCGACAGGATGATGTTCTCCTCCTCGTCGGGCTCGTCGCCGGGCCGCACGATCGGCCGGTTCTTCCGCAGCATCGACTGCTTTCTCAGCCTCAGCTGCTGCATGTCGCGGTTCTGCGAATACAGGTCCTTTGCGCGCCGGCGGTCCGTGTGGATCATCGCGAAGTTGATCTTCAGCGAGTCCGCCAGCGCGGTCACCCGCTTCGTGCCTCCCGGGTTCTTCGAGACCACAACCGCGTCCTCGAAGTCCTCGACGTTCTCGCGGATCCACCGCGCCAGGCTCGGCCCGCCGTACAGGTTGTCCACGGGCTTCGAGAAGAAGCCCTGCATCTGCGACGCGTGTAGGTCCATCGACACGACGTGGTCCGCGCCCGCCATGATCAGCAGGTTGGCCAGCATCCGCGCCGTGATTGCACCCCGGTGCTTCTTCATCTTGCACTGCTTCGAGTATGGGAACTGTGGGATCACCGCGGTGATCTTCTTCGCCGAGCCGCCGCGGCACGCCGAGACCAGAATCAGCAGCTCCATGATGTGGTCGTTGATCGTGGGAGAGCCAGACTCGATCACGTACACGTCCTCGTCACGCACAGACACGCCGATCTGCACCGAGGTCTCGCCATTTGCGAACTTCTTGAGGGTGCATGGCGCCGGCTCGATGCCCAGCCGCTCGCAGACCAGATTTCCAAGGTCAGGGTGCGAGTTACCAACAAATACTTTGCACTTACGCATCGTGGGGGGATTCCTGTTCTGTGGGTTCTCTGGAAGTAGGTAGGGTCCTGATGTCGCCGCTGGGATGGGGTCCGGGCCGAACTTGTTGGGACGGAGTTTTCAGGCGGAGGCGTTCAGAGCGCTGTGGGGGCTGTCCAGTGTATTCGGCGGACAGGGTCTGTTTTAATGCTGATAACGATTGGGCCTGTAGCAGTCGGGGAAAGACTTGCAGCATCTACAGGACTCGTTGGCTGGCTCCGACATGCGACTTCACCAATGCGATGAGCTTAATCTAGCCAAAAAAATTTTCCAAAACGTGATATGCGCGTGACTCTCGGACAGTAGCGTGTGACGCTAAACGCACTGGACCACACCACGCACAAACCGGTTCCGACCCAGCTGCTTCCGGCATTTTGGGAGGCACTGTACATTGATCAACATAGGCTGGGAATGCAGCAATATGAACCGGAAGAGGTCTTCCCGATGCAATGCCCAACGTGTGTTCGTACATGGTGATATTTAATGTACAGCCAGACTCCAGTCTTGGTCCATATAGAATTGAACTGGTTTTTATATCTGTTTATATTTCAGAATTTTGGCAACAAACTCTAGACTGTCGACTGGACTTCGGCTACCTCCTCTGCTGATGTCTTGGCGCGAAAAGTTTCTATGTCGTATTAAATGAGTTGCTACTTTCAGTTGACCTTTATACTATCGATGAGCTGCTTCATTAGACAAGACTAACAGCCATCAAGTGAACACAACGCAGGGGCGGTGAAGAGCAGCGGGCCTGAGCAAATCTGATCTTTAGGTGATTAACCGCAGGTGCTTTAAAGGCAAATGGTAATTGCCCAGGACAAAGGAAAGGGACCCGCAATGCGGGGCGGGCGCTCAGTTAAAAGCTTTGACGAGCAACTGGCAGGGTGCCGTGATGTCATCCGGCAGTCAGAGATGTTTCGCAAGCTCCTGCACAGTTTGGAACTGTTGGAATTTGAAATTTCTCGCATACGATGCCTGGCGATAGGCAGTTTCCACGAGGACGCACCCGCACGCTGGCAGTTAGCGCTGCTTCTGGAGCTGATAGAACAGCTTGGTAGTGCTACCGCCGTGTCCATATTTGACCCGGTCTTCAGCGACGAAGATCGGCATTTCATACAGAATCAGGGCGAGTCTTGGACGGTAGATGAGAAGGCTCCAGATTGGGTCGAAGATGGCCATACCTTATTCTACCTGCCGCATGCGCCGTTGGACCTTACAGAACGTGTCCTCCGAGAAGAGGCTCCCAAAGTGTGGCTCGCCAACCACATCGTGGCACACACAGACCGTTACACCAAGGCACAGCTTTTTGAAAAGTATCCAGTCGTCGGTAAGCTCTTGCATTGCACGAGCTGCGGCGCTACCTCGGCAGAGACGCCAGCTGGCGGCTCACAATTCCAGGTGGTCGTGTCAAAGAAGAAGCGCAACCGACGCAATAAGTTGCGAGTGATCGAACCAACATTAGAGTACGACCGAATACAATCTCATTTCACGAAATGCACCGTCTGCACAGATTTTGAAGGCGGGAAACTCGCCAACGGCCAACCTTGGATCAACGCGTTTTCAGATCTGGCCTTGCATGTAATCGAATGATCTTAACCAATTGCAATAATTGGTAGCATTTATAAACGGTAAACAATTTGTAATATATAGAATAGATATATCTTTTATACTATAGGACAGTATTTACCATTCTGTTCTAATCTTTGGATCGGGCAGATGTGTTGGTGAGATGTGCTAATGATCAACTCGGCAATCACCCCCAAGCTTTCCCGGTACTGCAAACATACGGAAGCGGCAGATATTGTGCACTCGAACAGAAAATGCAACCACCTATCGCGGTCCCATGGTTTCAGAGCAGGCTTGTATGCGTATCGTTCACTTTTTACAATAGATATATATGTATATAGAGGCGCCAGTTAGAGTGCGCCAACGTGCGTCCCTATTTGCGTTAGTATAAATGCGAAGCTATCTAAAGCTAGCTTTCGTACTTCTCCCAGTTGTCCAAGATTTCCTTGATCTGCTCGGAGTGTGTCAAGTTATAGACGTCTTGGAAGTATTCTTTAGTGATTGCAAATGGTTTTGCCGTCAAGTTTGGAATATACTTACCAATCAATCTGTCGGCCTTGACGTTTTCTTTCAGGATGTTCTTCTTCAGGAAGTTTTTGAATGGCTTAACACCATTACGTAGGTACGATGAGTGGAATGGAACAGAGATGCCACGTAATGGGATACATGCAAAGCCCCTTTCCAGTTCGATAGGTTGAGGTTTGCTCACTGATTTCTTGGAAACCTCATCGATGATCTCGAACAGGTGCTCCTCTACCTTTTCTAGTGGCATAGATTCTTGTAACTTGGCAATGTCAATTTTTTGAAGCTTGATGAAGTTCAAAACGTTCGTCAAGGTGTCCAATGCCCTCAAGTCACCGGCTGCAACATATTGTTGGTTCTCGATGTTGTAGTTGACAATTTCTAGAAGCCATTCAGTTCTGGTTCCTACCTTCTCAACCACAAATTGTAGCGCGTCCTGTGTAAAGGTTGAAGAGACTCTGCCAGGATTGACAGCAACCATACCGTAATTCGATCTGCCAAGTTCATCTCTAGGGACAGCCACCTGCATGGTCATACCTCTGTAAAAGACGACTTCCACCAATGACTCGATAGACATGACGTCAGCCAGAGATGCCAAAGCTGCGTATTCTCCCAAGGAGTGCCCAGCGAAAGAAGCTTCCGCAGGAATCAAGCCCTTCGCCTTCAAATCTTCGTAGGATGCCTTTTCCATCAACGTCAATGCTGGCTGTGTGAATTGTGTAGCAGACAACAAGCCTGATGGAGATCTGAATGTAAAGGAGGTTGTGTCCTCCTTGATATCCTTGAAGATCCTTTCAGTCTTTAATTCGCCATCAATAATCGTTTCAAAGATCATCTGCGTGTAGTTCTTTCGTATCTTCTTACCTTTTTCACCACCGAAGTGGATGGTCAATTCCTTTGGATTGTTCTTAACAATATCCAAAATGGAAAATCCGTAAGTTTCCTTAAAGTGGATATCTGCTCTATCCCAAACCCTCCTTGCAACCTCAGAGTTCTGGTACAAATCCATACCCATCCCCTGTTCCTGAGAACCTTGGCCAGTGAAGACAAATGTTGACACAGGTTGCTCAACTTCAGCTTCTCCAGAAAGAACAACGACGTCTTCGTCATTCTTGCTCTCAAAATTGATTAACTTACGGCCATTAATCATACCAACGTGTTGGATGGATGTTTTTAATGGGGTGTTTGGAAGAACCATACTCACAAATTGACAACTGTAAGCACGAATTCTGGACGAAACACCATCAGCTGCCCAGTTTTCAACCAAAGCGCGAACAGCAGCGGAAGAATACATACCATGAGTAATTGTACCAGGCAAGTTTGCGTAGTTTGCGAAATGACGTGACACGTGAATAGGATTCAAGTCACCAGACACTCTAGCATATGGCTCGTTAGTACCTGGAGACTGTGCATCCAAAACAGCAATTGGAATTGCATGTTCCAAGTTAACCTTGTGCTCCAGTGTCGAACCATTTCTCTTAAGATATTCAACGACAGGATTGCCAAAGGAAACACCAGCCTCGTAATCGACAACACCAATTTCGATGTTTTCGGTGGTTGGAAGTTCCATTTTAATTGGGCCAAAGCATTTTACAGAAGAGAAAACACTAGCATTCTTGAAAGTAACCTCTGTTTCAGTCTCGAAAGTTAATGTTTTTCCCAAAAGGTCAATCTCTTCGTCATCCAAATGGAACCATTCTTTAGATCTTAATACTGCAACATCCTTAGCTGATTTGATTTGGACTTGATATACTGGTTCAACAGTCTTTTGGAAAGTGTTTTCGAAATCAACATAAGCTCCTCTGTAAAAGAAAGAAGAAGTAACTTCCATAGTTGGCTTTCCATCTCTTGTTAACGTACCAACGACCTCTACAATTTTGCCTGTGGCCTGGTTGACCACGGACTTGATTACTGCAGAGGTAGAGATAACGTCGCCTTCTTGTAGTGGTTTTGCCCCTGGAAGCATCTTATAACCATTTGACAAATGGACCAGTTTCAATAAATCACCGTCAACAGTCTCCGGGAAAATTGCTTTAATGATGACTCTCCATCCAACAACGATAGCATAATCCATTGGTGCAAGTAATTTTCTGCCCGGTCTGACAACAAAATCTTCACAGTTATTACCAATAGCATGAGTGAAATCAGTAATACTTTTAGCCGTGATGGTGAACTTACCACCAATAATAGGTTTCCTCGGGTCAAATTTCAAGTTGAAAGGTTCGTCTAGCCATAGTTTCCAATACATCTCTTTGATACGGTTATTACGTCCTTCCATTTGTTCTCTAATTGGAGCAAACCCGTCCTCCGGGTGGTAATCGTACAACAATGATAGCGCAACTGGTTTCCCATCGATGGTTCTGTTTTCAATCAAATCAAGCTGAATAACATTCTTCTTAGATAACTTCAAAACAGCAGTGGGTTTCATTACACCCTGTACCATTTCAGAAAGCGTGACAGTAGTCTTATTGGGTGTGTTAGCATCACTAATTTCTACAGCCATGTTGTCTGTTGGTTTGAAGACCTTTCTTGCAGGATTATCGGTGTATAAAGATCCTTGAACCACTCTTGGAGTCAAAAAGAAAGCATTTCTCCAGTTCTTTTCAGTACCGGCAAGCAATCTCAACCATGTTGCTTCATCAGTAGTAGACTTTGCCTTCAAAACAATTTCACCATCTTTTGTGCTTGTTTCACAGATTTCATCGTTGTAAACATGAGGTTCCTCTCCACCAAAGTACTCGACAACTGGAATCATGGACTCATCATCATTGTAAAAATCTTTGATCAATTTGGAAATATGGCCCTCGTGTATTTCATCAAGAATATCTTTAATTGGTTGGTCAACTACCCTGGTGTATTGGGCAGCGACAGGACCATGCAAAATACATGTTCTTTGCACATCTTCATCAACCACAGTTTCCAAGAATTCCGATTGCCACAAAGAGTCTTTCTTGAAGAAGAACTCAAGTCTGTGATCTAACACTGGTACAAATGGGACTGGCTTTTGGGTAGGCCTCTGACACATGTTCAAGAAATAGTCAATATCCTGAGCGTTCAAATACTGTTCTGTGGCAGCTGGGTATGTAGAGAAGATTTTCTCAACTACTTTGTCAGGTTCATCAAGGACATTGTAAGATTGGATCAAAGATGCAGTCTTTGTTTTAGTGAAACGCTCTTCCACACGACGTAAGAAATCGCCAGTGAAGTTCCTCAAAGTAACGTCAATCCATTTGTTAGTAGACCTAATGAACATTAATTCTACCATTCTCTTTGCAACTTCTTCGTAGGTCATTACTGTCAAATCACGAACTTCATTGTCTACTGTAGCAAACCAAGGTTTCTGTGAATCAGCATTTAAGCGTTCAATAATATAATCTCTCTTAGCATCAATTGCAGCTTGAAGTTTGTTCTTAGGTTGATTGAAGATTGTGTCGTCTAACTCTTTCCAGAACATCACACCACGGGTGGCGATTTTATGGATTGGCTCACCCATTTCGGAGCGCACAGTTATGATACCACCAGCTGGCTCTTTGTAAGTTCTTTGCCATTCGGAATCAACAACACCTGTACAAGATGCAATCAATTGTTTAGCTGCTGGTGATGTTTTTGCTTCTTTAGCAATCATAACTCTTGAGCCGAACAAGAAACCATCGAAGGGCATTGGTGGATAGTTGAATTTGGTAGACCATTCACCTGTCAAGTATGGGTATGTCTCTTCTGAGGAGCCAAAACCAGAACCGGCAATCAAAATGATATTTGCGTGCCTTCTGATCTTGGAGTACATCTGTAAAATTGGAGAGTGGAAATCCTCAAAGGAATGGTGACCACCACCTCTACCACCTGTCCATTGCATAACAATTGGAAAACTTGGGTGTGCCTTAGCAATAGCAATAACTTGAGAGATAGCATCAATAGAGCCAGGCTTCAAATCAAGATGAGTCAAGCCTAAGGTTTCAATATATTCCGTAGCAACTTCCAAAGAAGGAACACCAGCACCAATTGTCAAAGATTGAATTGGATATCCTTTTTCTCTTAATTCCTTGATTAAAGGAATACCCCATTGCAGCATCCTTGGATTTACGTAAATCAGGTTTAGAGCCAAACTATAACCTTCCTTGATTTGAGAGACGACAGAGTCGATGGCTTCTGTCATTCCTTCTGGTGAGAAATAACCACCACCTGCTAATTCGATTTGATAGCCAGCATTGATAGTTGCGGCAACAAAATCAGGAGAAACAGTGGTTGGTGTCATACCTGGAACTAGCAAAGGTGCCCTACCAATTAATCTCGAAAATTTAGTATCCACGAAAGTCTGACCTGATTTTGTTTTGATCAGTTTGGGTTTGAATTCCTTTAACCAATCTGGGTTCATCTTCAAACCATTTGGAGAAATATCAAAAATTTCCTGCTTAAATCCGTACTCGTCATCCTGATTTATGTCAAGGGTACCAGCAACAATAATACGAACACCAGTACCATCTTTATTACGATGAGTTAAGACACCTAAACCGGAAGCGCCACCAGGACCAAAATCAAGAATATGAGTAGCTTGAAACTTCGTAGCAATTTCCCAATTCACGGGCAAATTGATAATACAATCCGTTATTCTCTCTGCAACAGATCCTGAATATGCTCTAATATCTTTACCGTCGAATGTATCATAGACTGGAATCTTTAAGTCTTTTTGCTTGAAGTCTACCTTGTACTTCTTCAAGTCTGCATATATTGAGTCCTTTGCAGTTGCAAGTAAGTGCGAGTGGAAGGGCGAGGCAACTGGCAAGAATCTGTTTGAAAACTTCAGTTTTCTTTCGCTTGATGGAATTCTTGATTGATCTAAGCCAGCTGGAGCCTTGGCATTTCTCAATGTCAAGTTCAAACCGTAGAGTGACTGTGGAGGGCCTGTGACAACCAAATTTCTAGCACCATTCACCAAGGAAATAACAATATGTTTCTCCAATGGCAAATGTGAGTTAGTCTTATCCACGTACTCTTGAACCTGGTCTTGGGTCAAGTTAGAAATAGCCAACATTGGTGATGGCACGCCTTCGCTGTGCTTCACAGAGTCCTCTAATATAGAAGGAGGTAGTGAAGTGTTTGGATAAGCTAGGAAACAGTGCACACCAATAAAAAATAGTAGTGAAATTGCTTTCTTCATGGATTTAAAGAAAGAATCCCAGGAGTCTGCTTCCGCAATTGCTACAGCAGTAGCTAGACCTTGTGAATGGCCGGTAGCACCCTTCAGATAAGATCTCAACTCACCTGGAGTGAAACCTAGCAAACGAGCTGTGATTGCGTAGTGGGTCAATTGAATGACACCAATCAATGGACAGGAAATTGGAATTGATAGTAGATAATCTGTGTCTGGTGTTTTCGAGGGATCTTCTAGCCACTTCAATACATTAAAACCTTGAGTGAACACCTTCTGTGTTTCTGTACTGGTAGAATATACGAGGGTCTTCAGAGTATCTACAGAAAACTTAATGACATCTTCCACCAACACGTTGTAAGTTTGGTAAAGGTCACGAAGCTCTTCGAAATAATCATCCGTGTTGCCTTGGCCACCAAAGATAGCCACAATCTTGATTTCTGGGTTCTTGGTGTTGAACAAAGCAGCCTTCTCGCCTGCTGAGAAAGGTCTCTTGGCCACAAATCTTGCTAGAATGTAGTTTTTGATAAGCTCCTTCATTTTGAGCAGTGTGGCATCCTCGGCTAGCAGCTCTGCCGCTAGGGTGTGGATGTCCTTATTTCCCTGATCCAAAAATGTGTTGTCGAACTCATTTAATGCGATTTTTAGCACAACGTCAAATTGTGCCTGGTTTAAGCTGGCGACATACCCCAAAAATTTGCCAAGAAGTTCTGCTGACGATGCTGGTTCAGCATCACTGGCAAAATCCTCCGTTATTTCGGGTAGTGTCTTCAGGAACTGATCCTGAAGCTGCGACGCAACGAAAAAGGAGTCTGTTGGGACAAGCAACACTTGTTCCAAACTTCCATGTGAAAGTGTTAACGCTCTTGTTGCACTCATTGTGAACTAATAGTACCTTTGGTGCAGCAATTGCGTGTAAAAAATGCCAGTTGCTCGTTGATTGTATCACGTAGAGTGAAACCTAGCAAGTGTCTCTCTTTTTTTGACTGTCAACCGCGAAGTATTTGCAGTTTATTTGAGACTGGTCAATATATTTTGGTATTTAACCAAAAGTTTTTTTTAACCTTAATGTGCAACAGATGCGGAAAGGTAAGACGCACAGCCTTCTTAGGAGATTTTCTGAGCTCGGGTTTTGGACTCAGGAAATGTCAGAGAGAATTAAATCACTCTACTTTAGACGGGCTGTCTATGCTGTGTGTAGGCGTCTTGGTCGTTCTTAAAGTACTTGAGACTCAAACACGTATTGTTGTGTGGCGGTGTCTCGAGCTCAGATTTTCCAAGTGAAGCCTAGAGTAAGGTTCGTTGGGTTATAGTGAACTTCAATGCGAATTACACTCTGTAGCTAATTGTGTACACGGCTTGATTCGATACGATTCGATTGTATGCGCTACTATGGATTGTTCGCTTAGAATCGAAAATAAATACACTGCCTCGTTTCTTCTCTTTCAGATGGTGGAATAGCGTTCTACCGGTTAACGAAGGAACGATACGATGCTATACTATACACGAAAAACCCCGAAATCCACCCAGGAAATATTATCTGTATGAAAGATTCAGTAATTGCGTTTTTAAACGAAGTGGTTACGTGGAAGTTTGAACAAGTTACGATGCCCGGACTCCGACCGAGGTTGGGGAAGCAAACTCTTTATATATTTTACAGCCTGCCATTGTTGATTACGGTTGCTGTTTCCCAACAGTCAACAAATTTACAGCTGGACCTGGACAAATCTCTCAACTCTTTTTTTCCAATGAAATCCATGGAAAAAGAATAGGACGCGACAGAGTCGCCAAAACCAACAAAGTTTTATTTGTCACGTTTTGCACGTGGAGTTTACGTAGAGAGTCACGTTCAAAAGGTGGCTTGACATTTCTTTGCGTGTAATTGTGTGGAACTCTGAACCTCTTGGCATTCTTGTTGGCCCGATACTACCGCGTGCGATATCCCGGTGAGCACGATGGCCATGTGCCTTACAATTGTCTACACACTACTAGATGTTTTTTTACATATGCGCCAGTCGCCAAATTATCGCTAGGAAGCTCCGAAAGGCAAGACTCCCAACATCGTGATTCATGGGTTACACGTGATCGAGAGGGTCGAGTCCCAATTCTCTCGCATTGTTGGTCGGTCCGTGGTGGGTTCCTTATATGCCCGTCTTTGACTGGGGCAGAATCTCCGCCGAGTTGCAGCGCCAAGTCCGTTACTACACTTGCCATGTTCTATGTCTATCCACTCCATTTGTTTCTAATGTGTTAGTCCGTTTCGTCCCGGTGATTCTTTCGGCCGGATATGTTGTTTGAAAACTCCAACGACATCCCCGCTTCACCATCATATTGTGTCATAAATGTGTCGAGATCATCGCCGTAGCCGACATTGGACAAATACGCCATGTCTTCCTTCATAAACTCCCCTATACCCTGGTATGGTTCGGTCAGTGACGGCATGGTCGACAAATTCTCCGTTTCGTCAACTTTTTCGTCCTCCAAACACGAATTCAGTTCTATACACGTTGCCAATGCCTCATTTGTGCTTACCACCATCTCGTCACCTCGGTTGACACCAAAATTCTCGAAAGTAAATAGCTTTTCAATCTCATCATTATAATGTCTGTCGTAGACTGAAAACTTAGGTCGCAGTACCAATTCTACAGTACTCATAGTATATTCGAAGGCGTCAAATTCGCGCTCTGTTGGAAAATAACGATCCAAAAGAGGGTCTCGCTCCACAGTTAATATCATCTCCAGTTTATGGCCCTCGTAATTATTGCCTTTGACCGTCTGAGAACCGTGGTATACTATGCTTTCGTAGGGTATTTCTATGCCGCTGTTTAGGTGGCCAAACCACAGAATAACGACTCTGTCCAGCACAAAGATTTCAACTCCATCAATCATCTCTTTCTCACTATTCAGCATTCCCATCAGCAAGTTGCGGCCCCCGCCATATAGAACGACTGCATCTTCCTGGGGTGCTGTACTTGAAAAAGAGTGTTTATTACCCAGCAGTCGTGGTTGTGCCTTCTGGTAAGCTTTATACGGTACGACATTTTCCTTATTGGGATGGATTGACGCTACTTTGCAGAGAGGCCTATTATTTGACATTGCAGCGGAAACACCTGGGAATGTTGCTTGTTATTCTGACTGTCAATACTTGAATGTCAAGTCAGAGTATCGTGTATAATAACGAAGAAGAGCAAACGGCTCTTGATCACGTCAATTTTTTACCTTTATTTCACTTGAAGGAATTGAAATTGTTGTCATCTTATTTCAGTTAAGTAGCTTATATATTAGAACAATACTTAGATCACGTGAGTTTATTAGACACACTCTAGCGTGCTACATGCGACCTCTGTTATTTACGAAGAGGAAGCATATACATGTTTTGACCCCTTTCTATTCTTTAGCTTTACAAATATTGTTCAGACCATACAATCCCTAAATTATCTGTATTGAAGTACTTTTGCTACAGAAAACGTATCTAATGCTACTGCCACACATCTTTAAATATTTTGAAGTGACCCTGACTTCTAACGTTAAAAATCATACTAATCCAGTAGAGGCAGGAACAGCTTCTTCCATAGAGTTAATGTATACGATTTCAACATTTTGTTCAAATCCATTGAAGGGAGTTGCTGCAGATGCCGTGTATGCCCCTAGATTTGGGAAGTAAATCCAATCCCCTACTACGAGATCGTGCTTCATATAATATTCTTTAGTAATGCAGTCTAAGCCGTCACATGTTGGACCCCAGATAGACACCTGGTTGAGGCAGGAGTTATTTTTATTAGGTGAGGTTGATTCTGAATCGTGGTAGTGGAATACTTTATTATGGTACAGTGTTCTTGGTGTTGGTTCCTGGTGGTCGAAAAGTATACAATTCATGTTCCCGTAGACACCATCATTGATGTAAATCATTGCTTCTCTCTCGGTGTGTGATCTTTTGGCAATGACATTAGCTGCCAAGGTAAAAGCAGTCGAAGCAAAGTAACGGCCAGGCTCAGCAATAATTTCAACCCCGCAGTTTTCTGGGAAATACTGATCTAAAGCAAACCGCAGAACTGCACTTGATTCCGCGAAAGATTCAAACTGGAATCCACCACCAACATCGAGCAAAGCCAACTTTGGCAAGTCATACTCTTTGTGTGCCTTGTCGAATACGATACGCGCATCACTCACAGCTTTGTATAAGCTGGTGAAATCAGAAGCACCTGAACCAACGTGGAAAGATACTCCAATCAAATTCAATCCCAGTTTCTTCACTTCTGCCAACAAATTGTCTACCCGGTTCATTTCGCAACCATATTTGGTTGATAGCCGGCATTGGGCAGTAGAGTCGTCTGTGGCAATCCGTAGCAAAAGTTGTGATTCCGGATGAAATTTCTTAATTTTGTGTAGTTCTTCTACATTGTCAAATGTAGATTTCATAACTTTATTCTTTGCAGCATATCTAATAAATGAGGATGCTTTGCATGGGTTGGCATAGATGATTCTTTCTGGAGAGACGCCCATTTTTAAAATTCTTTCAATTTCTGTTTTGGAGGCACAATCAAAATTGACATTCAAAGAGACTAACTTTTCCAAAATTTTGACATTTGGGTTACATTTGACAGCATAAAAGGGTTGAATCCTTGGTAGCTCTCTTCTCCAATTATTGTAGAGTCTCTCGATTTCTCCTATATCACACACAAAAAATGAATTCTCATCCCCTGGGTCGCATGTATCCTCATTAATTGATTGGATTTTCTCTTTTAACACATTTGAGATGATCGTGTGTGCTTGATCGTGTGGGAGTATTTTGAATTTCGGATCGTACTTCAAAGCAGACAAGGTTGCTATTAATTGTTCATCGCCTTTGCCTGTGCCATCAACAAGAGCATTTTGGGCAGGCAACTCAACTAACGTTGAAGAACTATTTGGATAATGCTCCACATAAGTTCTGGACATTTTCGTTATATTATTGGCCTTTATTAAGTGCTTCTCTTTCAACAAAGGAGATGCTAGACTTCGTTAAGTGAAAACTCTGTTGAAAAGTCCTCTTACCGTGATAAAAGTAATGAAATCTAAGCGTATAACCAACAACACCAAAAAATTTGAACGGCAATAAACAAAATAATTCACAAGCCTTGTCTTTTGAAGTTCTGCTGTTTTTGCTTCGTGCTGACGATCAAATTTTTCAAGCCGCAACATGTAAAGATGTCAATTTTAACCTTAATAAAAACTATATGTAATCGAGGATTGGCTGAATACATCACGTGCAAGAGCGATTTTATATATCTGAGGAGAGCCTATTATTCAATTCACTTGTAAATAAAAGATTTCCCACTGAGAATTGCTCGGATTTGAACCGAACGAAACACCCAATTTATCGGTAGGTTATATTTTAGTTATGATTATTCTGGGTCTGTAAATTTGTACTTAAAATGTACTGTAGAATATCACAACCACTATTCTTGGAAATTTATAATTTAAACACTATCAAATACAGAAGAGAAGTAGAATAAGATTTGCACTCTATTCTTAGAAATAAAAATACTCTCCCGAGCATATATATAAACCGACGAATTGAACCTTAGTGTATGATTTTATTAAAGTATATTATAAAATATATAATGTTGAAGAAGTAAAAAATGACTGTATATGCTAATATTGGTTTGTGTTGTTCATTCAGTATCCCAAATCTATGTTTAGTTTTTTCCCCAGATATCAACAGTTTCTGTGATCGAATTGCAAAACAGGCATCTGTAACCCTCTGCAGTAGAGCCATTTGCTAACTGATCTTTGAATACACCATTTGATTTCATTATTCCTAGTTCACTCTTAGTTGGAATCTTGCGACAACTATCGTTTAGGCATCTCGTGTGTGTTTTTTTGTAACGTAATCCACAGGAGTTACATAACTGATCCTGTTTCTTTCCTGACCAGGATGGTCTCCAGCATGGCGAATCGCTGGAATGGCATGATACACACTTTCTACTCGTTGAGTTGTAAGAAGAGCTTGGGCCTGAACTTCTCCTACCTGAGATGAACTTACCATTCATGTTAGACATATGCAAAGAGTGCCTCTTCATCGAAGTCACGACGGGACTTTGAGGCGAATCTAGAGCAAATTTATGGTATTTTGATGTAGGCGAAACACAACGGACACTAACGACAGGAGCAGAATGATAATTTTTGGAATTATTGAAAGTTGATAATTGTTGTGGAGGAGTCGAAAATCTGATAGGTGATACAGACCTTGGTCTCATTGGTGGTGTTTTATTTCCAGCTCTGACAGGGCTGGCACTAGCGCTTGAAGTAGCGCTTGAACTTCCCTTTAATTGTTCCCCGAGTTTAATAGTTAGTTCGTTTGCTGCATTGCCAATGTTATAAGTTGGTGGCTGTATCACTGGTGAGTTCGAAGATGATGATTCTGAGGATAAAAGGTGTACCGAATTCGATATCCTTAATTGCTCGATGTTGGAAGGCTGGCGGCTAGACGAAGTTATTATTTTCGAAACTTTGAACCGATTATTCCTTGGTCTTGAGTCAACAGATAAGATATCTCTATCATTTAGCAGCTTCTTTAATTGTAATGCTTTGAAGCTGTTAGTTTTCTTATGACTGTTTGCTTGGTAATTATTAAGTTTAGCTTTTACCTGCTGTTTGGCGGTTAAGACCAGCTTTTGACTAATAATTGGAGTAAATGCAATGCTATCAGAACTATTCAACTGTTCATGACTTGATTGGCTTGTGCGTTTGGGGCTCATTGGTGGTGTCATTGGTGTGTGAAGGTCGATAGATCTATCAGATAAGTCTTGAAACGCGTCCTTATGTTCTAGCACACTGGGTATTACAAGTCTGAAACTGTCTGAGGGTAGATTAGGTTTCAAAAGTGATGTCAATTGCGTCCTATCGTGCGAAACTTCTTGCATAATTTTCATGTAATCATGGTAATTCTTCTCTTTGCACCAATGAACAAGGTTGCGCCTCCATAGTGAAGTAGTTTCTGAGGTATCTGGGTAGTTGAAAGCATATTCCTGGACACGCGGATCTGGCAACAGTTGCAAGTGTCTCAGAGAAGGTAGTTTGACAGATCTTGACCTTGATATGTTGCCTTGTGCCTCCTTCGATTGTGAAAATATGTTAGCCTTTGAAAATAATGGAGAGTTGTTTGGTGTGACATCGTCACTCTTGTTCAAATATTTGGAACATATGTAACTATTACCAATTGGGTAGACATGATGGGGCGATGCTGGTGCAGTGCTCGGTTTCTTGGCAGGATCAGATTTTTTTGAAATAGCCGAGCTTTCTAAAGCTGATCTTTCAAATAACCTATGTGGAATTGTGGGCAAAAGAAGATCGTCAAAGGATTTTTTCTTACCTCTTACAAAATCTGAACCAGCAGATGCAAAAGGATAGTGGTTATTAATGGAAGATGCAATTGACATATTTCACTAATTTAAAATGGAAGGTTTTAACTTGGTTACGAATGAATGTTGAAACCCTTGTTTACTTATAACTGAAAGCAGCTTCTAATGAATGGATCTGTATTTTTTTACCCAGTTGTTGTTCTGCGCCTGTTTCCTGAAAAGCGAATTACCAACCATTTAAGGACATCTTAAGAATCGATTATATCTATCCGTTTATATATTTGACCCATCTTTGAAGGGACAAAGTATATTTTTAGCCTTGATTCCAGCTTTAGCCAGCTTGATTTGATTTGATTCTGGTGTTTTGCTCCATAAGGTCACCTCCGTCATGATAAAACAGTAATATACATCACAGGCAGCTGGTTTGATGGTGGAAACCAGCTTTAGCAGGTAAATTATAAGCCATTTTGGGAATAGTTGAACTAATTTAGAACTATGTCGGCCATATCAGGCAATTAGCTTAGTTACGTCTTTCTCGATGGATCGATTCATTTCACCGGCCTAAAATCTTTCCCAATCGGGAAAGGCTAGCACAGCAACGAACTTTTTTTGTTGCCATACGAGGGCAAAAAGGACGTGGCTGGCACAAAGTGTCAAACAAATTAAAATATTACCCGAATTTTAAAATAGTGCACAGCCCAGAAAAGATCGCACTGCAATACCCATAATGGCCATTCATGTATGGTTTGTTTGTCAACTTAAAGAAAATTCTTGTGTATAAATAGAATATAATATTGATGCTGATTACAAGCAAACTTCCAAGTGCTAGTCAATATAAAAATTCTAAGTCTAAGGTTCCTATCAAACCCCAGTTCCACTGAATCAAATGTAGATGGGTTTTCCCCCAATTTATTGTTTCTACTTTATGCAACATTCTTGTGTTTGTTTGGTTTTTAAATGCAAAGCTAACTTAGAATTCATGGAGAGTATGTTTAACATTTTTTTCAGCCAGTCTTCCCCAATCTGATCGATTTCTTAGATTCATAGAAAATGAAGATGTTGGAAAGCCAACCTTCTATATTTGGATTGAGTTAGAGTAGTTGCCTCGAGCCGAATGCCACCTATCATTTTGGAACGTAAATTATATACACTTGTATCTTGTCAATGTAGGAAGATAAATGAATTCGAAATTTTTTAACCCTGAGAAAAACACCACCAAACTACCAAAAAAAAATAACATCATTCTTTGACAAAGAAATAACATGTTTTCCTGTATCATTACCCCTGAAACTGTAAATCGAATTTGTTGTCTTTAGTGCCTGACATCGGGGTTTGGCATTATTGCAATAAAGTTTCCAAAAAATGACGACTTTGAAATTTTACTTTAGAATGACTGTTGTTATCGATGACAATGAACAATTCTAGAAGACTAAATTATATTGTTTTATTTTTAAAAATTATTTTCTCTGCGTTTATTACTTCAGATCTTTAACCCTTTCGTTCTCTAAGCTATAATTAATATAATATGTTGGATATAATCAACGGTGTCGTTAAATATATCTGTTTCCCTTTTCCTGGAAATAAGTTCATTTAAATTGTTTTAGGGTAATAAATGTAATAAATGTTGTAAGAGATGAGTTTTGAGAGATTTTTCTCTTTATGAACCTTTTAGCTTGAACACTCTGAGATATATTAACTGAGATGATAGATTTGTTAAAACACTTTTGTTTTCCTACTGTAACAAGAAGCCGGTGCCAGCAGATCTCTATATATGAAACCTAGGTAGCGAACTGATAGTTAGCAAAGTCTGAGCCCCTCAATTATACGTTTCAATATCTAGGAAGAGTAAGATAACAAGAAGAAGCTTTTTGGTATTAGCTTGAACCGGCAGTAGTGCAGCAAAGAAAAAGATCATAGCATTGATATAAAGTATAAACGAACTCAAAATAGATGGTACTAATCGAAACAGGTAATCAAAAGGTATCTGTCAATCTGGTTATAGATCAATCTTTTCTTATAAAAGTAGTGAACCAACCAATAATAGCAGGACATTTTTAGCTCCTAATTTAATAGCGTCTCCACTGTATGACTGTACACTTGGTTTTGTTTGTGTCAATTGTACAGTACTTGTGGTCACCACATGAGGCTCCTGGCTTTTTCCTGAATCCTTAGCCGATCCAGTGCTTTGGCTAACTACTGGCACCTGCTTTGTCGTAGTGGTGTTTTCCGCTGCTGGTTTTTTTGAAGAGCCTGTGACATCTACCTGAGTTTTAGGTACAGAGGGAGATGGAGTACCTGGACTTTTCGTTGTTGTTACACTAATGGTCTGTGTACCTTTTGTGTTCTGTTTATATGAGGTTTCCGTCTGTGTTGTTTCACCATTATGTTTCTCTGAAGCTGTTTTGGTGTCTAACGATGTTTTGTCCCGAGTGCAAGAAGGACAGGTCTCTACAATTGTAGTTGTAGTTCCGTTTACTCTGATTGTTTTCGTGATTTCCTCAGCTGATCCTGTAATTGGACAAGTTGTGACATAAGTAGTAGCAACACCTTGAACAGTTGTAGTGACGGTAGTAAAAGATGTTGCTGAAGACTGGCTCGTTTTAGGTGAACTAGAGTAAGCCCCCGAAGATTTTGTTTGAGAACCATTGCTGCTTGGCACCGACTCTTTTTCTGTAGTGCTTGATGTCTTCTTGGATTCAGTTTTTGCTTCGCTGGTTCCGGAAGTTGTGGCACTAAAGTGCGTAGATGTTTGTTGAGAGTTAATTGAACTTCCTGAGGTGGTAACACTCGATAATGATGATTTCTGTTGAGAACTACTGGAAATTTTTGGGCTTGAAACACTTGATGACACACCTTTCGATGAATCAACAGAGACGGTAGCAGATGAGGAGGAATATTGAGATGCTGGAGTAGAAGAGAAACTGTAACTCTTCTTATCGGATCCGTATGAACTACTGGTAGAACTTTGAATGCTACTTGAACCAGAACTAACTTTGGACCCTGTTGGACAGGGGAAATCCCGCGATATATCACTTTTAATCAGAACAGAAGACCACTGATGATCGTCGGCACCTGATATTGGTGGTTGCTGGTAAAATGCAACCTCAAAAGCATTAGCTCTGAGACATCTCTGAATAAAAAAGTTATAAGAACCCGCTGCCGTGGCAAATTGCAAATATCCATTTTGTGCGTCATAACGCTCGGCTCCATAATTGTGGATATAAATGTATGAATTTTCATATGCAAATGCAATATTAAACCAGGAAGGATGTTCAGTGATTAGGTAAGGTTTTTGGTCTGTAGCATCTTCTGAACCTAAGATAAAATCTTGCAAGACAATAGGGTTATCACCACCTTTATAGTACAGGCCAGCATAATCAAGAATACTAGTCTTGCCTGAACCTGACAAATTACCCTCGATCACCAAAACAGTCTTATCAAATATTTCAATATTTCCTCGATTTAGTACGTCGTTACTAAAGTAAAATACTCCGTTACTGGTTCCTGTTCTTATTTTTATTGACCCAGGGTTATCCACGATTGGAAATTTGAAATCAAAACGTTTTTGGTCGAACAAATTTGTTGATACTTCAAAAACTCCTGAATTCGACAATGTCTGTCCTTGGAAGACAAAATTTGCCTTATAATAGTTGTTTGGGATGTTCAGTTTGAAGTTACCATTGTTATGAAAACTCGTAGCGGGCCCGGTTATAGCGTGAGTAGTGTCACGAACCAATGGGGCATAGTTTTCACTATAAACCAAATTCACGATAATGTTACCTTCATTTAGAACATTTGCCCCAAATATAGCAGAAGATTCATCTGTTATATCTAAGGTCAAAGTTGCGCCTTTCAAAACATGTATATCTTCTCCGTCGGCAAATGGTTTTGAAATTGTTTGGTCATTACTTATTTCTATTGCGTAGGACAACGACAATGAAAAGAAAAAAAGAGGGATCGAAAACAGCATTGTGTCTTGAATTTTCTAAAGCGTTGATATTTTTTTGAGTTCTGCTGAACTAGAAAATGTTGAAACTGACCATGAACTTCAAATTTTGGCTTGCTTTTATATAGCTAAAAAACTGCCTATCCGTATACCAAACTCGAGTGTTCCCATTCGTTATTATCAGGCATAGACAATGACGTAAATTTACTTGGAACCTTTTGGGATGAGGGAGATATTTCAATTTCTATTGAGAATTTAAAGGTGGTCTTAATTGTCAATGGTTCATAATATCTTGTGTCTGACCTGGGTTAAAACTGGCCTAGATTTTGCCAAAATAGGAACTTTGCAAAAAGTGGGAAAGTCCCGTTTGACCACCTGAATGCTTTTCATTTTTACAAATTAGGAATTATTCTGAATTTGTACCCAATTAACAACACCCGCAGGGCGTAATGTACCAAAATGAATATGGTACTATGAGGAATGAAGGTTCTACTTTGAATTAATCAGTTGGCTGTGTGTAATGACTGCAAAAAAAAATGAAGAATTCTTGTATTACTTTAAAAAAAAAACCTTCTAGGTTTTATTTTTGTTGTCCTCGCAAAATTACTGAAGGGTATCACCAGTTTACAGGATAACTGATTTTGAATTGGCGAGAACTAATCGGGTAAAACATTTCGTAGACTTTTTAATGCATTATTGTATTACCAATTAGATAATATCATTTTGAGACACTATGTGAGTTTGGTACCAATGAATTCCATATACTAGAAAACGCCCTTTTGAAATTCAACTTGAAAACCAACAGGGTCCAAAAATAACAATGTCAAACGCAAAACGCATTAAAAAAAACAAAAAGTAGCATTATGGGACAAGTACGCATTGCATTTTGGACAAAAGATTACTATTAGTAGCGAGTATACTATTTATTGGTAATTCGGGTTAGATCTCGAAGGGAGGGGATCAATATTGTGGTAAGCGGCATATCATATTGGAAACAGTTCTCGAGTTAAAAAGAAACGGTTCGGTATTCTTTTCCTAAATGTTACCTTTTAACAAATAAGCACAATCTTGTTTTTTCCTTATTCGTCCTGAAGTATATGAAACTTGTTATATGAAATGAGAAGTCCATTATTGTTAACATTTTATTATCATTGTTTCTATTGTCATCAACTTCTTTTCTGCCCTATTTGTCATATAAAAAAATAATTGTGCTATATCCCTAAAATTTAAGTACTGGGAGTAAACCAAAAATATTTTGAAACAAGTTAAAAGGTTATTACTGGTCTGTTTATATCACATGTATTTTCCTTTTCTTGGTATGAATTCCACCTTTGTTTATTATGTTCACCAAACATGAAAAAAATTATTACAGCCGATTGCGTCGATTTACGTTTTGAAAACAATGCAGATTAGGATGGCACATAAATAAAGCTACAAAGTGTCATACAAATATATTTTTGCTCGATTGAATTTTTTACTCTTTTCTAGGTGAAAGAAAACAACACTAGTAATATTTTATGTACTTCAAAAAATGTTCCAACACGCTTTGTTTAGTTGTATGGTAAAATTATGTCCTTGTTTAAACAATGGCTAACCTCAGAAAAGTTGCATTCATAATTTCAAATAACGAACCACTTTTGAGAAATACCAGTAAATCTCTTCTTATTTTTTCCAATTAGTTCAAGATATCTTGTCTTAGTTCAAAAGTATGTTGTCTAAAGCTTCCTCTTGAATGGTTTGAAATGACAGTTCCAAACGTTTTGCAATATTTGCCTCCAAAAGGAGCTAAAAATATTGTTGCCACGGTATGACAATAATTACTGTTCTTCCTAAAACCTATCTTTTTGATCGTGAACAGGATATAAGGGATAAATTCAGACTCTAAGAAGTTTGCAATTGTTGTGAAGCGTAGTGTTACTAAATAAAAGTTGTAGCACTTTAGTTCAGAATATTCCGGTTTAGAAAGTTATTATTTGTTTTACCTTAAACAGATATTATGTGTATAGGATGGCCCCTCGTCAAGTATAGTTCAAAAATAAATATCAATGAAAAGGGAATACTACGACGGAACACAATTTCCAAGTTTTAAATATTGGCAAATAGGAATTTTTTTTCATTTTTATCAAGTTATTCTCCCTGAATTGAAAAAGAAAAAGTTTATCGGGCTTGGAGTATATCAATAGTATTTTTTCTCGAGAGACTGAGCATTGAGTGTCTTCTTAGACAGTTATCAGGATATTCTAAGCTCTGGTTTGAAAATCTTTCTCTTTCTCTTTCTCACCAATTCCTAGGAGTTGGTTTGTACTTGAAAATCAATCACAGACTATACTTTCAGCATAGTGTTCGATTTATTAGGTTAAGAAGTTTTGAAAGTTTCTTTTAGCCTTCATAATATCTTTTGTGGCCTGCTAATTGTGTGAGGATAAGTATGCGTCTTCAAATTATGGAAATTATAACATGAAGTTCAGACTGGGTATTTTTTAGCTCAAGATTTATTTGCATATTTCAATAATTAATATTCATCAACAAACTAGACTGACTGATCCAGGTAGTTCTAAGGGTTCTTATATCGAGTGGAACTATCTGAAGACGTCAGGTTGTTTTAGTTTGTATATAATTGTCCCAAGCTCAGAAGTTACGACGTTCTCCCAAGGGTTAATATTATAAATTTAGGGAAAAGTATTTGAAATTTTATTGATTATCCTTTTTCATGGGAATATTGGCTACTATGAAAGGTTTCCATTCTCACTCAGTTAGTGTGTGAGTCCTAATTCCGTGTTATCTGGCGCAAGAATGATGGCTCACGTGCTCGGACGTAAGCATAAGGGTCTAACAGTTACCGGCATATCTATCCACCTGTTACCCGACTTTTCAAAATAAGGTTGTGACAGCCTGAACACAATGCAAGAAAAACTATGCCGGCATTGTCAAGACAACTGGTAGTAAAAAGCTTCAAACGGTCCTCAGTTTAGTTGCAGAAGTAGGCTGTTGGTGCAGTCAGAAGTAAATTATTCTGCTGACTTTCCTAAACTCTTTAGGATTGTGGTAAAATCGAGATCTTATCAGGGTAGCTGTCGTGTGTTTGATTCAAGGCTGAGCTAATGAAGAAAAAAGTAATGACTAGGATATTTTCAAGTGGACACATTGACCGCTAATAATAACGAAGTTTCGTGTACTGTGAAAATATTCAATTTCTGGCCAGTAACGTCCCGATAATTCACTCCTTGACTATGATGAATCAAAACTTGTTATATCTGTTAAAATAGTTATAAGGGCTTGGTCTAGCCAAAGAATGCTAAACAACCAACAATGCGATCATTAAGAAGACTATTTCTTAATAGGCGATTGGTTCCATCTGGTATTCTTCTGATAGCATTCACTCTTTGTTTTGTTGGGTTCTTCACATATGTGACCTTTCATTCCACATTTGGAAAGGCTGCTAACATTACAAGCCATATATCAGTAGATGTCTCAAACAGCGGTTCCGCGGTTGATTTCGATAAGACTGGAAATGGATCGAATTCTCTTAAGATAGTACCAACTCAAAACAATACTGTAACGCCTTTAGATATCATTCCACTATATGATTCAAATGTTGAACAGGCTAGGAATGCCATGAAGTGGAATGTATTAAAAAGAAGGAGATTCAAATATTTCAATCAGCTTGGCTCAGATCGTCAATGTAAATTTTATTTTCGCCAATGGTATACAGTAAATGGCAGATGGTCCAATGATCTGAAAGGTGCGACTTTCCTTATCAAGGATTATAAGCCCGAAGAGATTCACAATTTAAAGGACTTCGATGGAAATCCATTTGTAGATGAAGAAGCACTTAAGATGCATAAACGCAGGCATGATGCAGAACTCGCATTTGAACGAGTTAGAATATATGAGAAATGTTTTTTAACGTCTGCTGATGATAAACAAATTGATATGACGAAACTTTTTGGAGCATCTTGGGATCGGGAACTAGAGGGAGTGGCACATGCTGCAATATATGGAAAGGATAGTAAATTTGAAAAGGGTGATCTTAGAATGGATATAAACTATGATCAATATGACTTTGAACATCGGATGTTTCCATTCGTTAGGAAATTTAATGCACAAAACTTCACCGATATTATGCCCAAGATAACATCATCATCGAATCGTGTGTTGATGCTAGGAAAAATTCCAATTCTCAATGCAAAAAAAAAGGTCTACAACAAAGTACGTGATTTCCACTACGACGCTCGTCAGTCATTATGGGCGAATTGGAATCGGATGGCAAGCTTATCTGCTAAAAGGGGTATAATTTTGAGCTTTGCAGATGAGCATTTGGAGTTGGCTCTTCGTTTGATCACATTATTGAGGTTCCAGGGCAATACACTGCCAATACAAGTTGTTTACAAAACTGGTGATTTATCAAATGATTCCATCCAAAAGTTAATCTATGCTGCTAAGACACGCGAAAAGCTTGTAGTGGAAAATATGTATGATAATGCTACGAATGTCCCACAGGAGATTTTATTTTTGGATATCACACGTACAATTGAACCAGATTGGCTGGAAAAATTTGTTGGTTGGAAAATGAAAGCAATTGCGTCGTTGTTTAATCTGTTTGAGGAATATGTCTTTTTGGATGTTGATGCAGTTAACTATGTGGACTTGAATTCATATTTTCAGATGGATGGGTACAATGAAACAGGAACGTTGTACTTCAGAGATCGTGTATTAGGAATTGGTGTCTCCGAAAAATGTACTGCTATATATCAGACTTTACCACCCCGTGTAAGTGAATCTACACATTTCAATAACTCTCCATATATCCTGCCCTCATCAGTGAAGGATAGGTGCGAAAAATACATGCCCACATCAGACAAAATCTTCAGGAGATATTTCATTAATCGTTGGCAACACCAAATGGAATCTGGGTTGTTTCTAATGGCAAGAAATAAAAATACAGTACCTTTGGCAATATCGATAATGCTTCAAACTCTTAAAACATTGGAGGAATGTAGTTATGGAGACAAAGAATTCTTTTGGTTATCGTTTGTGGTTGCTGGTAAACCCTATACCTTTCACAGTGTTCCCGCTGGTGCCATCGGAAAATATAAAAAAGATGGTTCGGCAGATTCAGAAGATGGAGCTGGCAATGGTCACATATGTGCCGCACAAGTTGCACACGCCTCCGAAGAAGATGGGCTCCTGTGGATCAATGGAGGATCTCTGAATTGTAAATTCCCGGGAAGAGCAGAAGAAGATTGGAAGTCTTCGTCACTTCAGCATCTGCATGAACAGTTTAAGGACATCGAGGAGCTAAACAAATATTACTACTCTACCCCTATTGAGTCGCAGTATGTTGTGGTTCCAAAAGACGACGATGGCGGCTGGTTTCATGATGATTCTCGTTGTAAGAACAGAAATTGGTGTGCTAAACACGAGACTAAATCAGTACGATACCTGTTTGATGAAGTAGAAAAGATGGGTACACGAATTGAATTAAAGCAGGAAGAAAGAGAGAGGGTCCGAGCTTCAAATGCGGTATGGGCTCTCTTGAATACGACTGCCATAAGAACATTTTCGGATATTGAATACGAGAAAATGAGTCTTATATAAGCGACACTTCGATCAAAATGAACTTTCTAATGTATTAGTAGTGATAATATGTATGGTCTTGAATTGCTCTTTACACAATTGGCTTGTTGAAGAAAAATAAATAAACGTCACACCTTAGAGGGTGACAAGTTGTTACTAAAGATTCAGTCCGCAGATCGGATAGCAGGTCGGGCTAAGATGAGGGCAACTCTAGAGGTTGGGTATGGCTGTTAATGATACTGGTGCTCGGATTGATCCAGTTGAGATGAGGTTGGTTCTGGGTGCTTGAAAATAGCCGCCGGTATGTGTTTCCATCTATCATTGGGGGAAGAAAAGTCAATCGAGCTCAGATCTTGATATAAAGTTCAGAAAATGCCAGGTTTGTACGCATATCGTGTCAATTTGAGAGCTCGTTTGATTATTTCAAAAGTTTCTGCATTAGTACGTGTCTATGAATATTATGTTCAAGTTCAGGGCCGTTCAGACCGGTCCGTCTGGTGTTTTGGCCTTTTATTCTATCTATTGGCCCTTTGAGAGTGGAGGCGTATTATTCTGTGTGCATGGCATGGATAGGTGTTTTCCTTGTTATGTGATGGTCTGAGTGACCGAACAAGTGACAGAAAGAACTTGGCGTCGACTGTTTTGCTCTTTTCAGACAGAAACCTCGGAGTCCGGGCCTTGTGTGGCTGGCCTGGACACCTTTTGCTCAATTCTTTGGCAGTCCCTATCGAAGGAATCGCTTGCCAGAGCCTTCTGTGGAGATAGTGGTTGTATCTGAGTCATGCTGCTTTCTTCAAGATGTGAGTACTCACAATTTCTTACTTCAAAATATGAGCCCTCACGCTTTCTTACTTCAAAAGGTGAGCACTCACCTTTCTTGCATCAGGATGTGAGCATTCACCCTTTCTTACTTCAAAATGTGAGCACCCAAGATTTCTTACTTCAGGATATGAGCACTCGGGCTTTATTACTCCAAGACGGATCTGTTTTAATAACGCCTCTGCGTGCCGAGTCCAAACCAAATGTGTGATTCGGTATAAGCATCTGGGATTCTAGTCCTGCAATGAGTGTGGCTCATTAGCCCATGCTGTAAACCCCTGTTTTCGAGTAGCATGCGGCCACGGACACTCTGATCTCCTAGTTCTGCCAGTTGTTTCAGCCAGTTTTGCGGCTGTTCCTATTGGAAACTGTCTCAGCGCGGTGCCTGGATGGTCCGACTGATCCCTCATATGCCTAGATTTACCACACTATTGTGGAGGCCGGACTAAAACATACCAAGATTCTACGGACAGCTTCGTTTCTGCGGAAACGTAAGGGCAGTCCCGTACCCGGTCGCCAGAACCCTTCCCTTGTTGGGACTGATAGGCCCACAGACTGTGCTGTGCAAAGTGCAGGGATATGCCCTAATCTAGTCTACAGAAGCGTCAGCCGTTGCAAACATACATGCGCTCCGTGTTTCCTTTGATATTTACCAGTGAAGAAAGAGACAGTTGATTGCTGGCGCGGTTTGTTTCTGGGACAAGCCCACTTCTCCCCTCCGGAGTGTCCAGCGGCTGGTACGGATCAAAGCAAGCCACGGCGCCGCGCAGGGTCTAAAAATACCCCGCTGTGTTTCATTGTTAGCCGCACGCTACAGTATGCCGCTTCCCTTTTCTCCCATCTCGTTGTTCTGGAACCATTTCTTTCAGTGCGCCCTTTGTGCGCCCATCTCCGGGCGAGAGAGACGGGGTAGCGCGCTTGGGAGGCAGCCGCGCATTGTTGTGGTCAAGCGGTGGTGCCGTCGGGGGCAGTGTGCTACGTCCGCTGCCCTGAGCCACTATATGTGCTCTCAGGAACTCCAATGGGAGCTCCGGCAGCCGTGCGCCCAACGCCCAGCGCAGCGCGGCGCCATGCGCAACGCGCACACGTCATCGGCACGCATTCAGTTACCCGGCTTTGTTACCCGGCGCACTCTGGCGCGCTGGGGCCTGCCTGCCTGCGAATTTGAAAAACGAAGTGCAGCGCGCCCGCTGCAGCCCACCGCCCACTGCCCATCGCCCAGCAGCACAAGCGCACAGCCGCAGACCCCAATGAGTTTCAGAAGCAACAACACGTTCAGCCACATTGAGGCGTTTGTCAAGAAGATGCTGGCGAGCCTCGACGACTGCCGCCCGGACGACGCCTTCTTGCAGAGCTACACGGCCAACTGCAAGCTCATCGTCAACTCGCAGCCGTTTGGCTCGCCGCTAGACTTCTTCAACGCGTGGCGCGCTCAGGTGGTCCAGACCCAGCACTCGCTGACCAGCGTCGACTTCCAGGTTATCCCGGGCTCCGGCACGCTCGTCTGCCAGCTCAACTGCAAGGTGCGCTTCGACGAGAGCGGGCGTGACCGCGCAGGCCAGACCGCCGCCGTACAGGACAACACGTTCCGCCAGGGCCCAGCGGCGCTCGCGAGCCGTCCGCTCTGGGGCACCTTCTTCGGCGTTTCTGCGCAGGTGGTGCTCGACGAACGCGTCCTCAAGAACGACACGGTTGGGGTAATATCGGCGTTCAACTACAATATGGTGTATAAGCCAGATGATTCACTCATGCATATATAGCTACGTCAATGTATTACATTTATTCGGGGTTTAGGAACAGCAGCGGGAGGGGAGGCGAGGGGCGCGGAGTGCCAGGAGCGGCCGCTCCAGCAGCCCTGATAGCAGCTGCTTGTTACCCGGTGGGCGCACGGCTCTTCCAGGAACGCGTAAATCACACCGGACGTTCACGTGTCTTTGCCGCCGCCACTGCCCGCCACAGGCCACGACAGCAGGCGCCAACCACGCGGTGCAAATCCCACGCAGGCGCTGCAGCGTGGCGGCCAATCGCACACTGTTGCGCGCTCACACGCGCTGTGAAGCAGCGCGTGTGAGCGGCGGCTGCCACGCCGGCGTCTTTACGAGGTCCGTGCCGCGCTCGAGGCGGTGTTACCCAGTCTTTAATTGTTGGGGTAGAAATCCAACAACTCCTCCAACAGAGAAGACACGATATACGAGCGCCGAGATCCACGGCAGAGCCCGCAGAAAAAGCAATACGCCAGGCCAAAAGGAAGGTCCTCGAACGACAAGAGCCGCCAGACAGCCCCGCAGACGCAGGGTAGGTGTTCATGGCAGCAGCTGCACAGCGTTCTGCGCTTCTGCCCGGCCCTGCGGCATGGTCTTCGTGTGCGAACTGCACAGATGAGGTAAAACCATTGAAAGAAGACAGAAAAATGGCCGACAAGCGCTGCAAGGCGGTAAGAGCGCTCTCCAACAGTCTGAACAAGAACAAGACAGAAAATTTTTAGCTGCTGTTTCCAGCAGTTTCGGCTACGGAAGCGTCTCGTCATGACGGCCTCAGATGGAATGCGTACTCCTCTTTTCCCACGGAAATCATTAGCCTCCGTTTCAGGCCAAGAAGGGCTGTGGAACCGGCCAGGGTACTGATGAGATTTTGGAGCCCTTGCTTCCGATGAGAATACTGGAAACTCTGCGCTTCTCGCGCTGTATATAAAGACGGACAATTGAGCGCCTAGCGGGTTTGGAATGGTGCATTCCTCGTAGTCTACCCATCCAACTACGACATATATTGAGTGTACCTGTAGAGACAGCACACTCGGTTTGCAGTTTCGAAGCACAAGCCACTTATCATCAGGCATAGTTCGCTCTCACAGTCTCTGACCAACAATGAAGTGTCCCACAGACAACAGACTGCTTCTGGCCATCACGGCGCTGTTCGCACTCACCGCGTTCTTGTGCATGATCATCGCCACCGCAGGCTCCACAGCTAACTACAAGCCTCTGACCAACATCTACATCGGTGATGCCGACATCGCACACATCAACGTCACCAAGGTGATCCCACAGGTAGGCCCCATCCTAACAATCCTGGGCACTGCCCTAACTGCGCCCAACCAGACCCTCGACAACATCTTCGGGTCGTTGAAGAAGATCGCAGACACGCCAGCGCTCACCCCATTGCTGACGCTCCTTTCCAACGCAGAAGACACCACCGGCACAATCAAGGCTCTGACCGAAGTGGCCCCTCTGGCCGTCGAGAGTAGTAACTCGACCGAGTCCACCAAGGAGCTCTCGGTCATCACCGCGCTGCTCGACGAGTCCACCAACCAGACACTCACCCTAGACTCTCTCAGCAGCCTGGTGCAATCTTCCCTATCCCAAAACTCGTCTTCCGCTGCCAGCCAGACAGAGTTGGTCTTCAACCTGCTTGAGGACTCCAGCAACGTCACAGGCTCCACTGACGCTCTCATCACCCTGAACAACATGACCCTGGCTGAGAAGTCGCAGCTTTTGCCTGTCTTCCAGCTATTCAGATCCAGTAACAATCAGAGCGGTACCTTCGAATCGATGGCCGTCTTGATGAACACTACTATTCCAGGCAGTCTCGCTTCCAGCTTGTTCGGTATGTTGAACAACACTGAGGATGACGAACTCGCATCCACAGTCAGCTCCATGGAAGGCACTGTCCCTAGCTCTATGCGTGGTGCTGTGCAAGCTTTGGCTGATCTTTTGGAGTACGCCACTGCTCCAAGGTCTGCATTGACTACACTCGAGTCGCTATTGAAACAGAACGTCACGGAGAGTCCAAGTGCCAAGGCCGCGTTCGCTGCTTTGACCACATTGATGACGTCCGCCAGTAATCAAACCATGGTGCTCTCCTCCGTGCAGACCCTGGCTACAGCAACGAACTCGGCAGCATCAACCAGTCAGCTGGTCTCTTTGGACGGTTTATTCGAATCCTCGAAGAACGACACCGAGACTTTGAACGTTTTGGCCGAGCTGCAATCCGGCCTGTCGCCTTCCTCTCCAACGGCCAAGTATATCCCATACTTGTTTGATCTGTTGGGAGCTTCTAAGAATTCCACTGCTACCTTCACGTCGCTACTCAACTTGACCGGCTGGGCTACCGAAAACCCTACTACCTTCTTGCCAATTATGAAGATTCTGGCTAGCGCAGACAACATCACACCAATCTCCCAAAATACTCTAAAGGAGATGACTCCTGAAATCATGACATATTTGAATGTTGCCACCCAATACCGTCTCTCTATCTTCACCCTGTGTCGTGCTGGTGTAGACGGGAAGATCTCCTCCTGTTCCAAATCACACGCCGTGCAGGATCTAGACTTCAGACAGATCATCTGGGATGACCTATACGACTCCGACTTCTTGCCATACCTGAATGCTTTGAGCATTGGAAAATGGGATCTTCAATTGGAAGGTAAACTATTGCACAGAGAACACGAGTACGTCCCAGCCATCAAGGCTACCTTGGCCATGAACATATTGTCCATCATATTTTCGTTCTTCACCATGTTGCTAGTCCTCTACATTCTTGTTAAGAATTCCAATGTTAAGGGCTCTCTATGGCTGCTAGCTATTGCATCTACCATGTGGTACTCTTTGGTGACTGGTCTAGGTTCGACTGTCGTCAGCGCCATGATCGGAATCATCAAGTCCGGTACCCACGACGATAAGTTCGACGTTGTTTACAGTAGTGGCTCTGCTTACTTAGGACTTGTGTGGACCTCGTTTTCTTTGTCATTCATCTCTATCTTTTTGATGCTGATGGCGGGCTGGAACCGTAGAAAGGCTGTCAAGGCTGCTGCAGCTACATCAGTTGGTGAACCAGTTCCTAACACCTCTAGTAGTGACAGCGGGTCAGTCAGTGAGGCCGATGGCGCTCAGGAAAAAAAAAATAACATCCGCACCACTATCACCAACGAAGCATAATGCGCTGACCTTTAATTTTTAATACGATATCCTTATCGCTTCATTGTAGCATAGTCATGAAATAATTTAATCTGATTGTTATCATAATAATAACCAAAGCATGATGGGATGGGCTTGCTGTTGTTCTCTTCTAACACGCGTTGGAACTCAAGTTAGCCGTCTTAATATATACCTTTGTTAATCCTTGGGCTTCTGCACCGGAGCACATGCGCCTACGCATGCGCCTATCCCGGAAGTAGCGCCGGAAAAACATAAAAGCCGAAACATGTAAAATCCTAATATAAAATACACACAGTATCTGCATAACCTGATAATCGCCGATGCCCAGGCTATATAGTGTCTGAACCGGGTCAAAAACACCTTAGACGAAGAATATTAACGCTGTTCCACGCTTAGTAGAACGACTTTTCCTCCTCAATTGGTATATGCTGCACGTACACCTTCTTTCTGTTCCTGACAGAGCACCATAGTACGAAGTTCAGGAGCGCTCCGCCAACAGCGCCCCATATCAGACCGAGGTACACCCTTCCCAGGTTAAGTTGTATGCCATAATCGCTGTAGTTATCATGCAGAACCTTTCTGATGTACACGTATGTGCCGGTGCTGGTTCCGCCGCTTATCAGCAGGGCTACAAAGCCAAAGAATGACAGAAACCCACCTATAAAGTTCAACAGTCTGGCATGGACAATCCAACGCAGCAGATTGACCACCAGGTTCAAAAATGTAATCACGATCCCGATGAGCAGCGTGATGAACATGCACTTCACCAGATCGTTGTAGTACTGCATCTTGTCCTGAAGCTTCGCTGGCAGCACGATGTCGGCAAACTTATCTATTAGCGACAACACCTGGTTCTCGGTAATATTGTCGTACAGCAGCTTCTTGAGGTTGAAAGTTTGTATACCGCTGGGAGAGGTGCATGAGGTCACTGAGCCGTTCGCGTCAGCGATGCAGTAGGACCACAGGCCGATATTGATGTATGTGGGCAGCCCCACGGACGACAGCGTCAAGCTGCTCAAGCTGCTGGCCTGCGGGATCACCTTAGAAATTTCCAGTTTAGACAGATCTATCTGTGCGACGAAGATTTTGTATATGGGGTTGTAGTCCTTGGTGGACCCTGCACATGCGACGATGGCGACGATCATGGCAGCGAATGCCAGCAAAGCTGACAAAAATAGAGTAATGGCGTTGGACATGCTTCACGCGGTCTGGTTGTATTATCTTTTGTAAATGATGGCAAATATACACTTGGTTTCTAGCAGTTGCACTGGTACTGTTTCTTGATCGTAACTTCAGTTTCTGATGTGCCGTTACCTGCTTGTTGACTTCTCCAGGTTTTTATATAGGTAATTTGTGATCGCCGGCTTTTTTGGCGTCTTGCTTGTTCAATTGTTTTACCCTGAGGCGGAGCGCTCGGATCGGAGGTGCAGGAATACACTGAAACAGATCGGGGCTTTGAGAAGCCACAGGTTATCTACTATATATAGTCTTGCATATACACATTCTAACAAGTGGAGACTGTGACGATAATGCCGCCGGATCGAGAGTTGCTCCAGGAACCGTTGCATAGCGGGCGCAGTTTGGCTTGAGAATCAGCGCAATTGTGATCTCCTGAGGGGCCATCGGGGCTAGCACGACATTCCATAGCACAGAACACTCAGTGAGAGTGCTTCTTTGTTCCTACTCTTTCGTCACAGAACCAGCAAGAGAACTAGATCTGGAAAGCTGGTTTTCTATTCTATGACAAAGTTTATCTGTTACTGTGTTGGTAAATAGAAATGGCTTGGCGCGTTAAAGTAGAGGCCGTAGAAGGTTGCCTGATCCGGCTGTGGAGCCCGTGCTGGCAAAATGCTAAATAAAGAAGCAAGCATCGGCTTTTCTGAGAGGAGGGAAAAAGCAGATGCACGTGAACACAAGCTGTAGATGTTCGGCCGGTCCTCGTTAGTGGGACGATATTTAATGATAATAATTGT
>JANIWU010000075.1:0-57481 GCA_030705145.1 Hagleromyces aurorensis | reverse complement strand
TAGAATTAGAAGAAAACAAGAATATAGATACATATTCCGAAACACTAATACTACAACTTGCAACTTCTGCCGCGTAATATAACCGCTTGTTATATTACTATCGATACCAATAATATAGCCGTTGTTATATTATTAAGATTGTTTAACCCAGAACGTTATACAATATGCAAAAAATGGAAACCAGTCAGCTATACAGAATTAGTACCTTCAGCTCGAATTTAGAATGGGAGGTTTAGGTGGTTTAAATGTACAAGCTAATTTCAAATGCTGGTAATATATTCCAACTGAAAGAATAACTAAAGATATTTAACGTTATTTCATGGATGTCTGAAATTATGTGCAGAGAACGGCAGTGGGATAAATGGTTGTGACTTAGTCATCGATGTACCTAACTGTAATCCTAAACAAAAGCATGCCTGAAAAAATCCAGATATGATAACCTAAAAAGATTTCTAGATGGCAACATAAATCATGAATATCATAAATATTATAATTAAATCTTAAAAAAGAATACTAAAAAAGATAATTCGAATATCAGCAGTTGGGTGTTTACATGTAAGAAAGCCCATTCAGACCTTCTATTACGGTTTCGTAAATCTCAAAATATTAAAAAAAATTTGAATTTCTGTTGAAAAGTTGAAATATGGTAATTGCAACCTCGAGAACTGGATATACCAATATAAAATGCTGAAGAAATATCAATTGAATCAACAAAAAGTGTTGAGTTCGAACCGTATTTGCGGTACTGCCCTTAAGAAGCATAGTATATCATCCAACCTTATGTGATATATGCCAAGTAGCACCAGTCATTCCAAATGAAAACACAGAATGCTACACTATATTGTCTTTTAAACTAAGAATTTTAATCATGAATTAGAGCAAAATAAATTAGACAAATAAATTATAACAGAGAAATACAAGTAAAAATGACAAATTAATAATATTTTGATTAACGCTTCCTGACCTTTCTATAACATTTTGAATGTATTTCTCCGTGGTAAAGCCTCCCATTAAAACATAAATTTACAACGACCTATGGGTTAGGCTCAAATGAGATTTCCCATGGGAAATCAGTTTTGGGGTCATTATTACCGTTAATGTTTGAGATATCATGCGATGAATTATTCGCTAAAAGATTTTCTGAATTGTTCTCTACAGAACCAGCTGACGGGTTGAGTTGAAGAACAGATGGTGCCAATGAATTTGAATAGTATCTTGATTGGTGTTCATCCCATGGCGATGTATTATTATAAACAGATGCTGCCGATGTAGGAGTCATGTTAAACTGCTTGTCATACACCGTATCTTGTTGTTGAATTAAATTCTGTATTCCCTCATCCAGTAACTTTAGATCAGCATAAATGTTGCTGCTCTCAGACTCATTCATTTGGATGGTATTTTTCACATCTTCAAAATGTTGGGAAACCATTGATCTCTCATGTTTAACTGTGTCAGATGGCTGCATGCAGTCATTTTGGCATATATTGCTATTATTCAAGTCGCATAACGGGACGTTATCGTTCTTAGTGGAATTATTCGTAAAATCAAAGTTGAGTCCTCCGCTCTTACCAAATAGCATAGTCATGTTATCACTAGTTGGGTCTGACGTTGCATTGCTCATTTGGTGAAAGGACACAGGTGATTCATTCCCTGGTGAATAATTATCAGTGGCTGTAGAAGTCAAGGGCGAAAACAAAAGTAGACTGTTGTCATCTTTCAATTGTAAATTATTGGATTCTGAACCAAATGTCGGGTTTTTGCTCATAATTGCCGCTTTGTGGTCATGATGGTGATGATGATGTAAAGGTTTGTTAAAAATATCTGTGAAATCAATTTCGTTAAGATCTGTCAGAGGGAATGATTCATTAGAAGAAGGGGCTGCTGTAATCGGTAGAAATGCTGTGGATGAGGGTGATGTATTGAGAGGGTCATCCAAAAATCCAGCCACGCTACCGGCGGCTGGACTGTGTTGGCTAACATTAGAAAGGAAATTTTGGGTTGTAGTCTTTTTGAGTAGGCTTTGTTTCTTTGATGCTTTGCCCTTAGCTTTGCCTTTTGTTTTTGAGTTCGGTTTTCCAATATTTACAGTATGTTGTCCATTGTTAAAGTTGTTGGCATTCGCATTGGAGGTACAAAGGAGTGGCTTCGCAGACGGTAAAACGATATTGAATGTCTTAATTTCATTCGTAAGCCCACAGTCACAGGTAATCAAAGAGGTTTCGATTGGTAGATTGGATTTTGCCCTATACTCCAGTTCGTCAAATTTCTTGACTGCCTCCCAATCGTGATCCATCCTGAGCTTCTCTTTAAATTTCTTGTATTCCTCAGAATCGGGATTGAATTTGAGAGGGTGGGAGTGTGTATTGTTCACGACAACTATATTCCATTTCTTCCTCTTCAGTGAGAAGGTTGCCCTTATGCGGAAGGGGCATGTATTGAACCTCGATACTGATCTCTTCTTCTTTCGTACAGATGCTGACTTACCATTTGCTTCTAAATCAGCAAGCTCTTCTTCAGTTGGAGTCGGCTGGGGAGACCGAATCGGTCTACCTGTTTGCATGTCGATTCTTGCATTCTTCCCTCGTTTAGCAGCCTTGCATTTAAATATCACTTTGATGTTGTCAGACCTCTCGATGACTATTTCGATGCCCTGTGGGTAGAATATCTTCTGCAGCCACGGCTTAATCTCAGACTTGTCCTTAAAGTCCGGTATAGGATCCAGATGTATGAGCTTGTTCTGATCCTTCGTTAGTGCCGTTGGTAGATCGCTCACGCTTTTTGAGTAGAGCTGCTGGTTGTCATTTGGGTCGTTGAGATCGTCCATATTTGTACATACCGTGGGCTGATGTCCCTCTTGGCTAGCGGCAGTGTTGAAATGCAGCGTGGAATATTCATTCTGAACGTTTGCAATCACGTCATCCATCACTGGGGAAGAACCATCCCAGTTCAGCGCGTTGTTGTAGTCAAAGTCATTCATCTCTGGTACCGGTGAAGAGGTGTAGTCTCACGGAGTTGCGCAAAGGTCTTTCGCCGTGGCAATCCGTGGTTGCTTGCTCGTTGTGACCAATATATGGTGTAGACAGGATCCTCGGTCCGTCGACGCTTCAGCTCTAAAAGTTGCGTCAGATTAGCTCCAGAAGTTGCGTCGGTTCAGCTCTAAATGTTGCGTCAGATGAGCTCTGTTGCGACTTCTGCCTGCAAAATTCAAACGTCAAAGTGTCCACTGGGCTGGTCAACTGCTTTGATGCACGATGAGGCTTCCGATGGAGTTGTAGAAGGGAACTTTTCCACTGCCAGGTTGAGAAGCGGACCAATAATGCAGCTACGTCAAGGCAAGTTTCTCTGGGCCAACCTCGCTTGCGCACGTCGGGACCTGGGAGGAGAAAACTTGTTCCAGTCGAGAGCTGTCTGCCAAATGAAACTCAGCGTATTGGCACTTTCTGACGGGGCTGTAGATTTTTTTTTTCTCGCTGAGAGCACAAAGTTCCGTGGCTGTTGCACTGGCTATTGTGCGGACGAAAACCAAATCGCTGGGATAATAGCCTGTCGCTATCTGGTAGTGTGATCCTTGTACAGGCTGCTGTAACGATACCGTTCCAATTCGCTAGTGAGAGTACTTGCTTCCGGTTATTTTCAGAGCTCTGGGCTTCGATGCGATCGCTGGGCCGGAGACTTCACTATTACGCGCAGATGTGCTTGCTAGGTGTCTGCTGAAAAAGCGCCCGGAATGTGTGATGCAGACAATCGGCTACGAAAAGATGCTTGCAGTTGCCCAGCTTGACTTATACTGAACTGTGGTTGAGAAAAGAGCGCGTTTATTCCGAAGCTTGCAGTGTAGTTAGCTTTGGCAGTTTCGATTGATGATGCGAACGGGACCGTGCGAAGTTGGACATGCCGTTTGTTCTTTTTCTCTGCGGGCGCGCAGACGAGGCGGAGAGCGGAACGGTACCTGGAATTTGGGCTTTAGCGAGACGGCTTCAAAACTGCCCGTCAACGTGGAGGCTTGTGCGGGCCAAGGCCGGCGCTACTCATCCCTCGACCAATTTCATCGGTGCCAGTCATTGTCGTCGTTGGCCAACGCTGATGCTGTTGTGCCAGGCATAAACAAGAGTCAGAACGAAGGGTCGGGCCAGATATAATTATTTCAGGGTGCAAACAGCCGCCCAAGCCGTGGTGTAGGGATTTCCGGCACATGCTGTTTGCCGGCTCGTGAACGACGGGCGCCGTCGTCATCGCTGCCCTTTGCGCGCCACAGCTGAACGGAAACTCAGTGGCAGATCCGGACGCTGCCGGCCCGGTCTGGCCAGACCGGGCCGGAGAGCGGTCTGCAGCCGCCGAACCGAAACACTGCACATACGTGTGTCCTAGCGGAGGACAATCGCCGTCCGGTCGACAGCTGCATGCACGGCGAGCGCGGCAAACGGGGGAGCTTGAGAAGCCCAGCTCGAGCTGGATCTGCAGAGCCCACAGGCCTTCTGGTTCCGTAGGCTCGAGGATACAATGGTCCTGCGGCTGCAGCCGCGGCCCCCGCTGTGTCCCCCCCTCCGGTACTGCTCGCTTCTACCTCATATCATCCATTATCCGTTTATAAATGCTAGCGTAGAACGTATATATAAGTGTGTTGAGCGCTGATCCCCCTATGTGCGGGTAGACGGGGCGCACGCGCAAGAGTCGTGATTAGTGAATATGTTCATTTTGGAGAGCGAGTGCGGTCAAGCTGACCGCAACTCGTAGGACTGCACAGTGCCGTCGTCGGCTAGCAGCAGGATCTCGCCGTTGCCCGCCGTCAGCCGCAACACCTTGTGCACGTTGAACTTGGCTCGGACGTCCGTCGAGCCCAGCGACGACCATTGCCTGCTGATTGCCGAGTACTCATACAGCGTTATGCATGTGCCGTACAGGTGCTGCTCGCTGACGTAGACGTGCTGACCGTCGCAAGAAAGCTGGTAGTGGCCGAACGAGGCCATCTCGGTCTTCTGGAAGATCGGAAACACGTCCAGGACCGCGTACTGCTGCTCCAGCGGCAGCGACACGAACCGCGTGTTCGTCTCGATCAGCAGCAGCTTCGCGTCCATCTGCTTGATGTTCACGATGCTCTCCTCGGGCCAGAGCAGCGCCTTGACCTCGTTGGTGCCGGCGGTCGTCTCGAAGACGTCCTCGTAGTACCAGATGTGCTTTTCGTTGAATATTGTCATGTGCGGGAAGTTCAGCACGGCGTGGACCGGCGTCTCCGACACCTGCGCGTCGCCGTTGACGAGCGGCCGGAACTTGGCGCCGCTGGCCACGTCCTGGACGACCAGCCCCCCCTGGAGCGTGTATGCGAGTGCGAAGTGGGGCAGGAGCGCGCCAAAGACGTCCAGCACGCGGTCCTCACCGCCGAACACCGTGGGCCCGCCCATGATGAGCGTGTAGTCGGCCAGCTCCTCGGAGTCCGCGTCGACCTGCAGGTGCACGACGGCCCCGTGCACAGTGCCCAGGATCACGTCTAGGACGAGCGCGCCGTCGCGCGCTACGTGGCTCGCGGCGTCCACACAGGAGATCTCCCCGGCCTGCGCCATGACCGGGCGGAGCGGGACACCGACGAACCGAGCGTTGGCTTCGTCGTAGACCACCATCTGCGAACCGTCCGGCTTGTAGAAGATCCAGAACTTGCCGTTTTTCGAGCGCTTGGAGCTCATGTCGAGCAGGTTCGCGATCGGACACCCCTGCATGCGCAGGCGGTCGAGCGACCATGCGAACGAGACGACACTGCTGGTGGCTGCGGGCCGCTGGAGGCCTGCGGCGATCGCCAGGATCCTCTGCCGCGTGTCCGCGTCGCAATCGCGGTAGTGTCCGGCAGCACCGCAGTCCAGCATGCCGAGCTGGCTGAAGGATCTGCCGCTTTTACAGTCGTACAGTCCGACTGGAATACCCATTTTTGTGTTGTAGTGTGTTTGTTGATTGTGTGTGTAGCTAATGTCAATTAACGTTGGCAGCACTGGCTACTGTCCCTGGCGGCTTGCTGGGCTTGTCGTTTATATACTGTCTCTGTCTAGTAATGTCATTGTCGATGTTTGTTCCTTCCCCGGAGAAAGCGCAACGGCAGTCTGTGAGTCCGCATGCACGGCGGCCGGAATGTGACTTTGCTGCCGCTTCCCTCTGCATACGCGCCTCCGGCAGGGCAGGAACGCGCCAGGGCGATTTTTTCCCAGCGGGACTGGGCCCACCAGGGCGTTTCCCCACACTGTACGATTTCCCCCTGCGAGGCTCCGCTGGGCGGCGGAGAGAACGGTGGCCCTTAACTCCGGATGGCGGGGTAGTGCCGCACCGTCATGAGTGCGCAGTGACGGGCCGCGAGGGATTACCCGAAGATATAGCTGCGAGTGAACCGGGTCCCGACGGCACTCCGGGCCCTAAACCGGCGATACCAGAGCGAACCACACAGCACGAGCGGCAGTGGCAGCGGCGCACCGTGGCGGTGCAGGAATGCATGGGCTCAGACTCTTGGCTTTGACTAATGATGGCAGTTTTTCCGGCGCGTCTGCGCCCTGCAGAGCGCTCCGAAGCACCGCTACATCGCTACACCGCTACATACGCTATTTAGCGCCGGCCTGGACGGGAGGTGGCGCTGTCAAATTCTTGGCAGTAGCCGCGCCCGCTACGTCAGCTGCGTGCGCTACGTCACGACCCGGCGTTTGTTCGACGTCTCGTCGCCCTTCGTGTCGAGCTGGGAGTGCCTGCGCTTGGAGGCGCTCGAGGCCCCGGAGTCCGGTGGCGTCTCGCGCTGCGCGGACGCGTCGTCCGCGGCTGGCGCGTCGCCTGCCAGGAGGCCCGTGCTTGTCGGCGTAAGTCCCGTACCGGAGATGTGGTCAAGCGGCGCTGGCGAGCTGCCCGTGAAGTAGTCCTGAATGTCGAAGGAGTGCGCCTGCGAATTGTCCGGCGAGTTCAGAGGCAGCGAGTGCGGCGACATGACGTGCACAATGTCTTCTAGGTGTTGGATCCGCGCATCCTGCTCCTCCATGTTTTCCTGCAGCTGGTGCAGGAAGTCCTCGGTGTCGTCGTCCTGCGCGGGCAGGCTGCCGGTTTCCGCGGCGGCGTTCTTCGGCGTCGTCTCGTCGTCGATCGGCAGCTCGGAGATCCGGCCGTTGCTGCCGTCCCGCGACACGTTCAGCGGCGAGGCCGTGTGCGGCGCGCCGTCGTTCGGCGACGAGCCCGAGCTGCTTCTGTTTTTCAGCAGGTAGCGCGAGCGCGGCATGTACGCGCGTAGAATGTCGGAGTCGATGCCGCTGAGAATGCGGTCCATGTTTGCGTTGCCCGGGGTGTGCGCCGCGGCGTTGCCGATCTCCTCGAGCGTGACGCCGCCAGCCGACGAGCGCGACCCCGCCGTGCCGGGATCGGCGCTGTCACACGGCTCGCCCTCCGGCTTCGTGGCGTCCGAAACGCGGGCGCCCTCAGCGCCCGCGCCCACAACGTTCGAGCTCGTGCCCAGAATGCCGTCTGTCAGCAGCTTCTGGTCTACATGCGGAACCAAGGCGGCCAAAAAGCGCAGAATCTTCTCGAGCGCCTGTTGCTGCGACCTGTGCCGCTCGCGGGCCATCATATTTTCCTTCCACAGGAGCTCGTTGTCCTTGTTGACGCGCAGCAGGTCCTTGGAGATCGCCATCTGGTTGTACTTTATCTGCTCCAGCTCGCCGAGCAGCGCGCCAACGGTCACGCCGTCTCCCAGTGTCACTTCTCCAAGCAGCTGACGCGCAGAACCAGCTGGATACGCGTAAGTTAACCCAGAGCCCGTGGTGGTAGCACCCTGGCCGTTGGCAGGAGTCGGCGTCTGCGAAGGGCCCGTACCTCTTGCAACGCCTGCAGATTTCTGCCTCACGATGTTCGGAAGGAGGTCCTCTCTGTCCCGGATGAAAAACTGGTTTTCGAACTGCCACCGGTCGTCAGAGCTATTCTGGATAGAGCCGGACTTCACGTCTTGCACCTTGTGCCAGCCATACATGTTCAGCTGTCTGACAAAGGACGCAAAGTTGGAGTGCTTGAAGTACTTGGGCAGAACTTCGTGGACAAACTGCTCACGGTTGATGACGATGAACGAAAGCCCGTCGTCGCTCCATTTTATCAGGTGGGCATTGGCTTTGTCGTTAATCATGCTCCAAACTTTGTTCACAAACGCAGGCCTGGTCTTGTGCGGCTGGCCCAGCGGCGGGCCACGGTTCAGGTTGTGTGAGCCAGCAAGCACGGAAGACATGTCTTGTAGGTTTTGATTCATGCCCATGGAGTTTTTAAACGCGGATGTCAGTAACAGCTGGTGGCTTGGCGAATATTCGTTTGCATTCGAGCCCAGTCCCTTCTCATTGTGATCATGGAGCTGCGCATATGGGTAAGAAAACGGAGAGCCGCGGTGGGTAAGTTCCATAGAGGACGAGAAATTCAAGTCTGGATTTGCATCGTTTGCTGGGTGCTCCAGGTTCGGGTTCACAATATCTTCAATGATCGGTGTGGTATTAGAAGTGGATCTCAGCTGGCTATCTGTACTGTTGTGTAGGGGGTTCGAATCTATCCGGTTCAACGGGCTCAAGGGATCGTTGAATAGTTGATTTGGTTGCAATATTTGTTCAATCTCATCGTCGTTTAAAACAGGTAACTTGTCCATGTATGTTGTACTGCTGGGCTCTGACGTGGTCGATTCTATAGTATTTGCCCCAGAAGGCTTTGGGTCGGCATTTGGACCGTTTTTCCCTGAAGAGTCTCTTAATGAATTACTATTTGACATATCTGTATCAATAAGCTGCATTCACAATTCGGAGTGGCTCTAATTTCTCTTGCACTTGTGTCTTGGGCCAGGTGTTTCTGAGCCCGCTTCTTCAATTAAGGCGTATAGCGATACCAGTTGTGGCAAACACCGTCTGTCTCTGAAAAGTTACCTGTCTCTGAGCAACACAGATGGTAATAATACGACTCTGATTAATGTAATTACAATGTGTAACAACACCTCAAAATGTGCAATTTGTTTCTCCGTTGGACTGAGTGAAAAATGTCATCTCATCTATGTCACAGCGCTTGATATGTGTATAATTTACGATAATTTCGGCTTCGGACGTTGGCCAATATTAAATCGCTTAATACGTAATGCATCATATGGAATGTTGTAGAAACTTGAGACATAAGAAACATGTTCCATATTTTACAGTTGCTCACAGGTGTCTTGATGTATGTATTTACATTGAACAGTAAAATTTAATTCACAAAGACTGGGCAATTCTTATTTTGTCTGTTATATATAATTAAATCATAGGGTTTTATTTTCTATTGACGACAGACACTCAGCACTGCCAAAATATAAAAACCAAGCCAATTTTAAAAAATTCTAAACATTCATCCATAAAAGCTTAAAGTAAAATTGCAGATTTTTTCTGGAATATTATATTGATGCCAACGGGAACACCCTTCCCAGAATATTACCCTTATGCCTGTATTTTTTGTTTAAAATAAGTTTTGTGCATCAATTAATAATTCCCAGTTACAAATTTGCGATATGGCTCTGATAAAGAGAGCTAATCATCCTATTATAATTTAGAGGAGTATTGTTTTTGTTGCGAGTGGTAGATTTTTGTAATGCGTTCTAGCACTGAATTAAATATAGCTTTAATTACCGGTCTAAGTCATGTGACTTGTATCACTGTTAGTAACGCGATTGTTACATGTAATTCAACACATTGGCGTTTATAAACATGAAGTCATCGCAATCTGGGGAAAACAAACTACCCTCCGATGACACCAGACATGGACTTGGATAAATCACAATCATCGATAGTGTTAGACCTGGCATGGTCACAGATTGATTCAAAGAATCTAGGATTCATATACGCGAAAGATTTTCCTGCCTTGATTCAAGAAGTAGAATCAATATTGAACAGAGGAAAGACCGTTGATAAACCATTACTGTCAGAAGCTGGCAAGAGTGTAATAGAAAGTTTCTCCAAAGAAAAAGAGTTTTTCAAAATTTATAAGGTAGAGTTCAAAGAATTATTCCATGGGCTTATCGGCATGAGTTTCAAAGAGGTAATAGATGGATTGGTAGGATTGTCGCCAATAATAATGCCAAACAGAAGCATATTGGAAAACAGTACCGGCAATGATGCAAAACATAACATATTTTTAAGATCATTCCATGAGAGTAAGGATTCTGATGATTCAGCTCTGAAAAGAATTCATGCATTAGAGGCTAGAATTACTTCTTTGAATGGGGAACTAAGATTCAAAGATGAGATAATTGCTGAAAAAGACCGAGAACTAATCCAATTGACACGTAATTTAAGTGATTACAAGGACAAGTACGGGTATTTGCAAAGAGAATTCAATTTTTACAAAGACCATGGCGAAACGCCTAAGCGGGAAAAGAGCAACGAATACAAGTCATCGAATAACCGTGATGTTGATGATGAAGCAACAGAAGATTTCTCCACTACGCACGAATTCATCATTAGTGAACTCAAAAGAAAATTACAGGAGCAAATGTTTGTCATCAATTCTTTGCGAAGACAAATACAGAACGATAACGCGAACCACTTGATTCTCAATCCAAGGATCATAGCAAAATCTGGGCTCGACAGACTCTATTTGCGCATGGTGGCGGCATTTTCTATTATTTTGTTTACAGTATTTGTTATTTTTTGGGTTTTACAGAATTTGTTCAGCAATGATGATAGCTACTTGCGATTTGAACAGTCCTGGTGGGAAAAAAATCCGACATTAAGTAGGTTGGGTTACAACCTGTTAGATTGGCGAGAGGAGCCTTGGATGATGAGGAGAAAGTCTAATTCAGCTGCATACAAACGAATATTTGGTATTGGAGATCTAGAGTGAGAATGCTGCAAACACCCCCAGCATTAGTTTTGCAGCTAAATCTCTAAGCATTAGCACTGCATACTCTCAAATACACACGGAAAAAATTGGTATTTAGTTCGCACATTGTTTATACGAGGATTTCATCTCGTTTTTAAATATATTATAAAACCCACCGGCTATTTAGCGACCTAAGTTCGTACCACTGTTACATCAGCTTCTAATCAATGATTTTTAAGACAGAAGCAAAAAAGTTTGAGTATATTGACCAGCAATTCTCCACCGCTACTTTCAGCTTGACCGTTTTGCTGATGATAGTGTTGCTGTGGTGTTTGTGTTTGTGTTTGTGTTTGTGTGTAATATTGTGGTTGCATCTGTGGCAGATAACCATCCAGCTGTTGTGGAGGTGGATTCAAACCAGGACCGTGAGCGAAAGTTGCGTAGTCCATAGATGCCCAAGAGTCTGGAATCTTAGCCCCGGCAAGGTCTATATCCAACACTCCAGAATTTTTTGTATCAACATAGCATTTTATGTGTGCTTCCTTACATAGCTCTTCTATTGCAGGCTTTAATTTTGCAATCCCCTTCGAAGAATGGAGGCCTTTACCGACTATAGCTTTTAGATGTGTTTCACCATTGGCCACTGATGTTCCTATTCTTTTGCGCATAATCCATTGAGCTTCCTTAACATAAAGTCCATGCAAGTCAATTTCATCACTTTTAGAATCGCTGTTATTCTGAACAAACACATATTCTGCAGCTTCTAAATTATGTTGCTCAGCAATGCGCAACTGTACTCTTGCCTTTTCACTCAATTGATGGGCTCGAGCCCCATCGCCGTTTTCGTAAGCCTGTTGCGATTCTGTAATTAGTTGGCGCCTTTTGGAGTAGGCCTCCTCAGCCAAATTCCTGAGCCTTTGATATTCCCGATCGGACGCATGATTGTAATCTTTCCCAGGTTTGAGTGTCCCTCGTATATCGCTAGCAGTTCCCACTAACGACATATTCTACTAAAATAGAATTCTTGCTTGAGAATTTTGTACACAACTTTATGGTCAATATTTGGAACGAGCTTTTTGATTGGAATTCATTTCCCCGATTTATTTACGTTAGGGCCTTACTATTTATTTGACACACACTCCCGATGTAGTCTACAGCTGATGTACCATACGATTGAAGAAAAGCAAAACATCACGACATACGAATTTCATTGATATTAAATAGCGAAAAAAATTGTTCATCGTTCTTCACAGTCTCAAGTACACTCATAACTTTTCTCCTGTTGCAAAAACAGATGAGAGTACCATAGATGGGCTTTATTCATTTGGCATTGTAAAACTGTTTATATATTTCAGAAGAAATACTAAACTCAATCAGTGAATGTCATAGTTAGTTTGGGTGATGATAAATGTCTTTGACATTCTAAAGTGACGAGCAATATGCGATGTTGTCTACTATATTAACCATCTTTCGGGACTGACAATCTAACTATTCACAAATGTAAATTATTTGTAGATTCATTAAAATCGTAAAATTGACCAGCCATTTGATATATTCTGGAATATACGATATGTAGACTTGGATTTGACGATCTTTTTGTACCTCGGCTAGCCATGAACTAACTATCCATGTGATACCGTTCTGAACGCTGCCGAAGCTTCGTTATTAAGAAGATTCTATACCTTGTAAAAAAGTAGGTCTAAATGTGACTGTACACCCATACATATAAAAAGGACAATGAAAAATTCTTAAAAATTTTGATGAAAAACTATTTTCCTAGGACGCTGGTTTTTTCATGATGAACTTTCAAACCACAGCCGAGGACTTGTATTATAAAAGCTTCGAACTCAATGCGATCAATAGTAACATCAGATTCATAGCAAAGAAAGACCAACCCCGCATAGATATCCAGAAAAAATGGCTGCTGAGTATGTTCATCAATGAAAAATAAGAGTTATTAATACATGTTACATCGGACTGTAATCGAAATCCGATTTACCACTCGAACAATTGAGTGTTTTTACATCTTCAGTTTTACACTGAAATGATAACGTAGGGGATTTCATATTGCTGCTGAGCAGTTAATATGACAAAAGTATTTCTCGCTGGTCAGTTTTCGCGAACGTATTCTGTTCTTGCCCACCAAGTCTACACGTTCTAACGGCATCTGATCTTCAGGTTACTTCTGCATCTCCCTCTCGTCGAATGGAAAGTGGTGTTTTTCCAGTTCGATGTAACTATGTATACTTCAAATGCAATTGTACAGCGTTGCTAACATCAATTTTGATATGTACAGAAAGATCTTGAAACCAGAGACCTTAGTTAAGAAGTCCAAGGTTCAGAAGAAGAACGCTGAGCAAGTTAAGGCACAGAGAATTACTCGTAAGGCTGTATGTTAATTTTGGACATGTTATCCAACAATTACTGATAGGAAATGTTTTGGTCTGTTGCAATTCATGGCTGTTATTTCGGCTGGCTAGATTTACGGAGATCGTTTTATTCGATTAATATGATGAAGATTTCTTGTATCCCAATACACTTTCGACTAGCTATGGCAATGTTGTCGATCAATTATCACCATCTTTCGGCTGATTCGATAAAATGATACGAAATTCATCGATACTTTCGAGAATAATGGGCCAGAATGCAACTTGAAAGCATTTCCTTCGCACAATAAAAGCACTTTACTAACAGATATGAATCTTTGATTCAACAATTTCCTGTAGGCTAACAAGGAGAAGAGAGCTGTCATTTTGGAGAGAAATGCTACTCACCACAAGGAGTACGAGGCTGCTGAGAGAGCCGTTATCCAAGCTAAGCGTGATGCCAGAGCCAACGGTTCTTACTACGTCGAGGCTGAGCCAAAGTTGGTTTTCGTTGTCAGAATCAAGGGTATCAACAAGATTGCTCCAAAGCCAAGAAAGGTTTTGCAATTGTTGAGATTGACTCAAATCAACTCTGGTACCTTCGTTAAGGTCACCAAGGCTACTACCGAGCTTTTGAGATTGATTGAGCCATACGTTGCTTACGGTTACCCATCCTACTCTACCATCAGACAATTGGTCTACAAGAGAGGTCACGGTAAGATCAACAAGCAAAGAATTGCTTTGTCTGACAACCACATCATTGAGGCTAACCTAGGTAAGTACGGTATCTTGTCCATTGATGACTTGATCCACGAAATCTACACTGTTGGTCCACACTTCAAGCAAGCTAACAACTTCTTGTGGCCATTCAAGCTATCCAACCCATCTGGTGGCTGGGGTGTTCCAAGAAAGTTCAAGCACTTCATCCAAGGTGGTGCTTTCGGTAACCGTGAGGAATTCATCAACAAGTTGGTCAAGTCCATGAACTAAGCTCCTAATATTAGGTAATTTTTTCTTTCTTGATCTCTCGTGGCATTGGGTTTTTCAGAATTGCATTCTTGTAGGGACTTTGTATCTGCGTGTATATCACATATGTAGATACTGAGTCTCAAATACATGAATCGTATCCGAAGTTGTAAAATAGTTTATATATCAGCAGAATTTTAATATGGCTCATGGAAGAGCTTTTAATTTATGCTGCGCCAAGCCGCGCCAAGCCATACCATGCCGTGATAGTTGCCTGGTCAATGGTTGGAACTAACACACTTTTGACGAAATTGATAAGGTCTGCTTGGCAAAGCAAAAGTAACAAAGTCTGATGCAATAAGTTATTTGCTTTGATATTAACAAAACTAAACGATCCTGCAAAATTACTCTTACATAATTTTTTTTAAATTAAATTTGTGAGCCAAAATATATCATTTAAGATGTGAAATATCACTCGCGCATTTTATGGCCCTTTGGCGTAGGACATGGTTGAACATAAAGAGCAGAAATAACGCTGTTTGCACTATTAAGACTCTTGTACGCCAATTTTTGCCTGTTCTTACGTCACGGGGGATTATCTTTATCTGAAAAAATTCGATGTTGTTCGGGTAATATCGAACAGATCGGTCTTAAGTGAGACTCATTTATAACTTTCACATGCCAAAGCAAATTGGTCGATCTTTACGAACGTGGACTTCGCATAGAGCAGAAAGCATATAATAGGCTGACTACCAAGGCAGATACATGAGGCTAAGTAAATCACCAAAGACACCAAACTAAGTGAAGCTAGTCCAAGGGAAATTCATATCTTACTTAATTAAGAGATTTTCAAAATACGTGTCTTATTTGTATGAATTGATACCACCATATATTCTGGAACATAGATTATACTACGATCCCTCTTCAAAATTTCTCGACCAATATCGGGCCTTGACAGTTCACAAACGCACAATTGAAAAAGAGTTGATCATCACACTTATTCACAATGAGTAGATCTCCAGACGTTGTGATATCAGCTTTTGATAACGACCATTCCTCCGATACGGGCATGCACAAGCGCGAGACATTCGCGGATGACTTTGAAGTGGCTTCCAAATCCTTTGATAAAGAACCAGAATATGGTGACGGAGAAGTTCATCTGAGAAAATCCTTCTCGCTGTGGTCAATTCTGGGAGTGGGGTTTGGCCTAACAAACTCCTGGTTTGGTATATCTGCATCCATGATCACCGGTATACCGTCCGGTGGACCAATGATGATTGTCTACGGTATTATTATCGTTGCTGCTTTATCAGCATGTATAGGCGTGTCATTGGGAGAATTGTCGTCTGCTTATCCTCATGCAGGAGGACAGTTTTACTGGTCTTTGAAACTAGCACCTCCAGCTCACAAGAGACTTGCTGCATATTTTTGCGGTTCATTTGCATATGCTGGTTCTGTTTTCACCAGTGCTTCAACAACGCTATCCGTCGCAACAGAAGTGGTGGGAATGTACGCTTTGACACATCCCGACTTTACTCCTAAAAGATGGCATATCTTTGTCTGCTTTGAACTTTTGCATCTATTCTTGCTGATGTTCAACTGTTACGGTAAATCTTTACCGCTGGTATCATCTTCAGCACTGTACATTTCACTACTATCTTTCATTACAATTACAATTACCGTTCTCGCATGTTCCAGTGGCCATTTCAATGATTCCAAGTTTGTTTTTGCCACCTTCTATAACGAAACGGGCTGGAAGAGTGGTGGAATCGCCTTTATTGTGGGTTTAATCAACCCCGCGTGGTCCTTTTCATGCCTTGATTGTGCGACTCATATGGCGTTCGAGGTAGAAAAGCCCGAAAGAGTTATCCCAATCGCTATTATGGGGACTGTGGCTATTGGATTTGTGACGTCTTTCTGTTACGTCATTTCGATGTTTTTTTCTATCCGTGACCTGCAGGCTATACTGGCATCTACTACTGGTGCTCCAATCCTAGACATCTATCACCAGGCATTAGGAAGCAAAGCTGGTGCAATTGTTCTGGGTTGTCTAGTCCTACTCACTTCATTCGGTTGCGTTATCGCATGCCATACATGGCAAGCCAGATTGGGATGGTCCTTTGCAAGAGATAGGGGTCTTCCATATTCTCATTTATGGGCACAGATCAATCCACAACTTGGTGTGCCACTAAATGCTCATTTAATGTCATGCGCCTGGATTTCCCTAATCGGTGTCCTATATCTGGCCTCAAGTACTGCATTTAATTCTTTGATCACAGGTTGCATCGCTTTTCTACTACTTTCCTACATTATTCCAGTTATTTGCTTGTTGAAGCTAAAACGCCAGATAAAGCATGGCCCATTCTGGCTGGGAAAAATTGGCTTTATTTGCAACATAGTTCTACTTTTGTGGACTGTATTTGCCATTGTATTTTTTTCCTTCCCTCCAGCATTGCCCGTGACGAAGAACAACATGAATTACGTGTCTGTGGTCATTGTTGGTTACACGCTCTATGCATTTCTGTATTGGAAGTTCAAGGGAAGTAAAGAATTCCATGCAATTGAAGAGGAAGAAGAAGAGGAACCTCAAGCTGGTAATTTCCATTATTCTAATGAAGATATCTCGTCAGATTTTGAGAATAACATGGATGAAACCCAGACAAGCACAACCCATATGGTTGAGTTCATAAGAGATAAAAGATAAGGGTTACAAAACGGAAATTTAGGGAAACGGCTGAAGTATATGGATCTTCTTGCTCTACATGCTGACAAAACTATTGCTAGAGATTAAAATCTGAACTGTATATTATATTGATATTTTGTTCAGCTTTATAAATATTATTCTTCAGTGTAACTTGCAGCTACTATTCATGTGAAATGAGAAAAGAATGGTGACTGACTATGAAATTTTGATCATGTGATTTAGAAAAATTTTGATGCTCATCGCTTCGAGAAGTGAAAGACTGATTCTTAACAGTACATCAGTTCAACTAGGTGATGTAGATAGAGCAAGCACTTTTAGACTCATTTTTGTTTAGATCACAAAATACTAGTGATTTTTACCATATTTCGAAGTTTTTCCGCTAATCATGTCAAAAGACGAAGTGAAAGAAAGCAAGAGGTCTCTTGATGATGCTCAAATCGATGATGCCAAGGTGAAGAGTAAGAAAGTGAAGAAGGATAAGAAGTCCAAGAAGGACAAGAAAGAGAAAAAGGATAAGAAGAGTAAAAAAGAAGGAAAATCAGAGAAAACCAAGAACGTGAAGAACCACAAATCAAAGGATTCTTCAGATATCGACCAAGAACCAGAGGAGAGTTCCTCTGATGCAGAAACTGGGCTAAGTGAAACAGAAGCCAACAGCTCCACAAGTGACTATGCTGAGGTTGCAGCATTGAAGAAAGTTCCACAGTCGGAAATTGACGCCTACTTGAAAGAAAATGAAATTACAATAGACGACCCTTCTAAACTCAATCTGCGCCCACTACTTTCCTTTGATCACGTCAAACTTAACTCGAAAATCCATAAAATTGTCAACAAGTTCCCTAAACCAACACCTATCCAAGCAATTTCATGGCCATATCTTTTATCCGGAAAAGATGTGATCGGTGTTGCAGAAACTGGTTCTGGTAAGACGTTTGCCTTTGGTGTTCCAGCTATCAATCGTCTCATGCAGGATAAATCCGCTCTGGGGGGTGGCGTGCAGATTCTAATCATTTCTCCCACTAGAGAGTTAGCCTCTCAAACATATGATAACTTGATTCTGCTGACGAAAGAAGCCAATCTTGAATGCTGTTGCGTTTACGGTGGTGTTCCAAAAGATGATCAAAGAAGACAGATCAGAAAATCACAAGTGGTGGTTGCAACACCAGGAAGATTATTAGACCTTCTTGAAGAAGGATCAATCAACCTATCCTCTGTGGGGTACTTAGTTCTAGATGAAGCTGACAGAATGTTGGAAAAAGGTTTTGAAGAAGATATCAAGAGAATTATCAGAGAGACAAAACCTACTGGAAGACAAACATTGATGTTCACAGCAACATGGCCTAAGGAAGTTCGTGAATTGGCAGCCACCTTCATGAGCAAACCAGCAAAGGTTTCTGTCGGGAACAGGGATGAATTGTCAGCAAACAAGAGAATTACTCAAATTGTCGAAGTTATTGAGCCACAAGTAAAGGATAGAAAACTGCTAGATCTTCTAAGAAAATACCAATCAGGATCACGTAAAAACGACAAAGTTTTGATTTTTGCCCTTTACAAAAAAGAAGCAGCTCGTGTGGAAAGAAATTTGAAATACAACGGCTACAAGGTTGCTGCTATTCACGGTGATCTAACACAGGTTCAGAGAACTCAAGCTCTGAATGAATTCAAATCTGGAGAATCCAGTCTGTTGCTTGCCACAGACGTTGCTGCCAGAGGACTTGATATTCCAAACGTGAAAACCGTCATCAATTTAACATTCCCATTGACCGTTGAAGATTACGTCCATAGGATCGGTAGAACGGGTAGGGCAGGCCAAACAGGTGTTGCACATACACTATTTACAGAACATGAAAAACATCTTGCTGGTGGGCTGGTCAACGTTCTAAATGGTGCAAACCAGCCCGTTCCTGAAGATTTGATCAAATTTGGTACTCATACCAAGAAAAAAGAACACAGTGCTTATGGCGCTTTCTTCAAAGATGTTGATATGTCTAAAAAACCAAAGAAAATCACATTTGATTAATAAAAGAAAACCTTTTTCTGATGAACACAATGATTTGAAGTGTTAAGACTTTTATTTTATGGCTGACACATAAGTCCAGGTCATTGACGCTCTCCGTCATGTTTTCATAATAATTGACCATATTAATTTGTATAGTAGCGGATAAATATCAACAAATCTTAAAATGATAGGACAATCTCTTACAACCACCGAAGCTCAATATTAAATACCAAGAGTGACTTTTGTACTCAGTCTGTCTATGAGTACCTTCAGTTATATGTTGAATATCAAAATATTGAAGTTGGCCATAAAATAACATAAAATAAAGAAAAAACTGTAATAAAGCCATGGAAGCTTAACATTGCTTGTTATGAAACAAGTAATTACTGCAAATTTCCCTAGTATGCTAACATTTCTGAGCTTTTTTGCGGGTCGAATTCTGAGACAAATATAGCATTATTACAATAGAGTCACAATTTCTACAAAGTGACAGAAATATTCTCAAGACAAACCTCATCGACGTTTCTACATATGCTCACCGATAATAAACTTCTTAACTATAAAAAGTCCTCATAGATGTCTTCCATTAGGTTTTTTGAACTTGTTGAAGCAGTTCAAATCTTGTTGGGACTCCTGCACAACTAGATAGAGTTTCTAGATATTCTGCCCGGGCCCGAGCACGTGATGACTTTTCACATGCTTACCCGCTTATTGAAATGCTATAAAAGGACGCGTTTGTTTAGATCTCTTAGCATATTTTATCATACTTTATGACTACTATTTAAAAGAATCAAGCTTTATATTAAGTCTCAGAACAGGAGCCAGCTTCACTTAAAACACCCACGCAGGGCCCGGGCAGAATATCTACAAGTTAAAATCATGTGACCACGACAGTGCCAAGGGCGGTTTGTCCATGTTATACATATACAAAAGACAGCAGTTTTGACGCAAATAGAGAGCGAAGCAGTAATAGGACACTAGCTATTCAACCTTGGTCAAATCCAAACAGTACAAAGATGTTTAGTATGAAGGGTGCACTAAATAAATTAAGAGGGTCGTTTTCTGAGGAGTTACCAACCCGTCATTATTCCAGGCCATCTTCAAGGACCTCATCAACTACAAGCAGTAAGAAGTCATCCAATTCAAGACGCATAAGAAAGGCAAAAACTGATATATACAGCGATGATTTTCTGCTTCCCGTAAATTTACATGGTTACCTAAATACCACCAAAAATAAGCTACTGACTGAGGAAATGTGTGACGAGATCCGCTCACTGATGCCAGCGAGAGTCCAACTCTACACTGATTGGACTTTGTTGTACAGCTTAGAACAACACGGCGCTTCTCTCCATTCTCTTTACGATTGCGTTAAACCAGCATCAACTGTCCCGTTGCGTGTTGGATATGTTTTGGTTCTCAAAGATCGAAAGAACGGAATATTTGGTGCGTACAGTAATGAACCGTTTCATACATCTGAAAACCGAATGTATTACGGGAATGGCGAATGCTTCTTATGGAAGTTAGACAAAGTTCCCAATGTACGATTCAAGCATGGTGAAGAAGACACTCCAAATAGTGATCTCGATACAGATTATAAGTGGCAATTCAGAGGATACCCCTACACAGGTTTAAACGAGTTTGCCGTCTACTGTACTTCAAAGTTCCTGTCTATGGGAGCTGGTGATGGCCATTACGGGCTTTGGTGTGATGACAGCTTATTGCATGGTGTTTCTAACCCGAGTTTAACCTATGGAAATGATGTTCTCAGCAAAGAAGGGCGCAAATTTCACATCGTAGCTCTGGAAGTATGGAGAGTGGGCGGTCCATTATAACACAACATAGATGACATGAATGATCGGTAAAGACTTCCATGCTGGAATCTACAACAAGTCTATCAGGACTAGAATAAGTAATTGCAAATGTATGTAATGAGCGCTTAATACAACTAATCTACTCGTTATTATCTTTCCTTTCAATAACCTTCTCTCTGGCTTGATAGTATTCTATCGGGAAATCAGTTCGGAAAGCCGAGTTCAAACTCTGAAGCTTTCCCTCGTACTGTCTTAGATTATATTTTATAAGTCGTGACGTATTGGCTCCCTTATGAAATTTCTGTCGCAGTTCCACCAATCGTACTTTAGTTTCATCTATCAGTTGTTTCAGCTCTAAACTTTTCGAATTAATCACTGCGGAAGTCTTGGTTTGAGTGGATAAGGTCTCAGAGAAGTCTGTAGCGTTAATGGCCTGCATTAATGATTCAAAGATGAACTTCGAGACGTCTAACAATGGCCCAGAATCCTGAGATTCAGGTAGCATTGGGTTGCTGGATTCACCTATCACACTATCCAGAAAGTGATCGTCACTGAGATTTGTTTCATTAAAACTTTCTAGGCTCTCTGTCTCGCTTGGATTCGAAACTTCACTACTTTCATCAGATAACTCATCGATCATACCATTAGGTGTTGGGATGGCATAGGCCTGTGAGTCAACACTAGTGCTTCGAGATCTCGCCGAGATCTCACTACGATGGTCAGGTCTTTCCAAAGACATTATATTCACCCCTTCAGTAAGGATAATATGTGTATGCTCTTGATTAATTGTTTACGCATTTTTTTGTTTTTGTCTTGAATCATTCTAGTTATAATTGAAATTAAGAATCTAACAATTTACCAGGCCTATAACTTGCAAACAAAGTTTGAAGTTCAAGAAGGAACACCAATTGAAAATCAAGTTTTTCTTGGTGATTGAGGATGACTTCATTATATGCACCAACAAATGCAGATATCAAACAAAGATTGAGACCATTTGGTCTTTTCTTTGAAAAATCATTAAAGGATTTGATCAAGGGTATAAGGTCAAATAATGAAACACCAGAAAAATTAGACAATTTCTTTTCCCAGGCCTTAAGCGAATGCCATGAAGAAGCAGAATCAACTGATTTAAATCTGAAGACTAATGCTGTACTGAAGTTAACTTACCTCGAGATGTATGGCTATGATATGTCTTGGGCAAACTTTCACGTTCTAGAGGTTATGAGTAGTAGCAAGTTACAGCATAAAAGAGTGGGCTACTTAGCTGCTTCACAGTCCTTCCATAAGGATCCAGATATTTTAATGCTAGCAACAAACTTAATTCGAAAGGATTTGAAATATGCAGGTACAAATGATATAGTAAAGGTCGGGATAGCCCTAAGTGGCTTATCCACGATCGTTACGCCAAGCTTAGCCAAAGATATTTGTGAAGACCTGTTCCTAATGTTAACAAGTACAAAACCTTATATTAGGAAGAAGGCTGTAACAGCATTGTTCAAAGTATTCCTTCAATATCCTGAGTCGCTCCGAGACAACTTTGATAAATTTGTGGCTAGATTGGAGGATGATGACACTTCAGTGGTATCTGCTACTGTAAGCGTTATATGTGAGCTTTCCAAAAAAAACCCTAAACCATTCATCAAGCTTTCTCCTTTACTCTACGAAATTCTGGTTACCATTGACAATAATTGGATTATCATTAGGCTTTTAAAGCTCTTCACCAATTTGTCCCGAATTGAACCTAAACTGAAGCCAAGACTTCTTCCAAAAATATTAGAATTAATGAATTCCACATCAGCAACATCAGTTCTATATGAGTCAATTAACTGTATTGTGAAAGGTCAAATGTTAGATGAAGATGATATAACGACTGCAACAAACTGCTTAAACCATTTGAACACATTTTGTAACTCTCAAGATCCAAACTTGAGATACATCAGTTGTGTTTTATTTTACAGGATTGGTAAGATTAACACTAATTTCATATCAAACTTTGAAAAGCTCATTATTAAGCTACTGGATGACGTGGATGTTTCCATTAGGGCTAAAGCTGTTGAGTTATTGGAAGGGATAGTAGATGAAGACAATTTGAAACAGTTGGTCACAAATTTGATAAGGCAATTTGTCAATGAAGATGTCGTTCTTCTACAGGGTGAGAATATTATGTTTGAGACAACTAAAGAAATACCGATTGTAATTCCTGAAGATTACAAAATAAAGATGGTGAATAAAATTCTTACTTTATGTTCAATGAATAATTATTCGAATGTGCCTGATTTCACATGGCTTTGTAATGTATTGGTAGATTTGGCAACCTTAAGTCAAGACCTGTCAGATAAGCATCTTGGATATCGAATTGGAGAGCAATTTCGAAATTTAATGGTCAAAGTTCCAAGTATGCGGAGTGTGACAATATCATCAATAATCCAAGTTATCTCTCTGGATAACATTGAAGAACAACTCCCAGGGGTGTTAAAGGAGAGCATTTGGGCACTAGGAGAATTTTCAAGTATCATTGACAATGGTGATGACTTACTGACTATTATTATAAGCAAGATCGACTTACACAGCAATGAGGTACAGCAAATTGAAATCCTAGCTATGCTGAAAATATTTTCGAATTGGGTGAATGAACATCCTAGTATTGACAATGAGGCAATAATCAATAGTTTAAAAAAATTGATAGACTGTTTTACAAGATTTACTCATTCACCATCATTCGAAGTTCAAGAACGTAGTACAGAGGCGTTGGAAATGCTAAACTTGATTCTTGAGGCGGTAAATGAGAACACTTCCACTGAATTACCGATATTATTAACAGAAGTTTTACCAAGCCTCTTTAATACTTATGAGTTGAAGCCTATTACAGCGGGTACTCAGATGAAACTGCAACAGAACATTAACATTGATCTAGAAACTCCATTTTTAACGGAGGAAGAACGAAACGAATTGATTCAGGCGGAATATTCTTCAGACCATCAAGAACAGGACATCGACGAGCTTTCCAACTCGGATTATGGGGGAGAAAGTAATTACAAAAAATATGTTGAAAGTGAAGAAGAACACCTCAATACACCTGATGTGACCCAAAAGTTAACTGAACAACAAATAAAAGCAAATGAAGAAAGAGAATCGAACCCATTCTATTTAGGACGTGAAGATGGGGAGACATCTAAACAGAATACAGATCTTTTAATATTCGGGGAAACTGACGAGGAAAATGACCACACAAAGGATCCCTTGAGCGCAATCCGAGTAAGTTCATTTGCAAACACAGACAATATCGTAACCGGTGAATTGAAAAATGAGAAGAAAAGAAAAGTTAGGTCTAAAATTGAGATTTTAAATGATGCGGTAATACCAGATATTGATGCGAATCACACCTCTGTAAACGCTGTGAATACTGAACCAAATTCAGGTGCCAAGAAGAGTAGAAGCCATATAGCGTTGAAAACTCATTCCAAACTGGAAGACTTTGACTTCTCGGATAAGGACCACCTTCAGGATACCAACTCCGACAAACTGGAACATGTACAAAACAAATTAAACGATTACTCCATTGCTGACGAGAACGACGAAGAGGTAGTCGTAATAAAGAAAAAGAAGAAGAAGCATTCCACCGATAAGAAGAAGAAAAAGAGGAAAGCAAAAGATGCAGCTACAGAAAACAATGGCATAGATAATAACTGAACTTGACATACCATTCCAATAGATGACTACTGCCAATTTCAACTAGTATACCATAGTCACGTGATACAGCTAGAACTGTATTTTTGGTTAAGTATCGTCATATTTTATGTAGAACTATTTCTATGTATGTGAATTTAGCAGATATATCTGTTGGTGTGAGTGATGAGGTCGATTCCCAGTTTAAAAAGTAAGCCTGGGAATTAAGTCTTCAGAGTGTTTCAAAGGAATATGTCCTTTCGTGGAACTTTGGTAGACTATGAGAAACAAAACACCTTTTACAGGGCCGTGCACCTTCTGTATGCAATCCACGAAAATGTTAAAATGACGATCACTTCAGATGAGCTGATACTTTGGGTTGTGAATTTTACTGATACAGCATTGTGCCAAGTTAAATTTTCGAAGACATTTTTCGAACAGTATGAATTTAAGCCGTTTGAAATTGTATTCGGCGAGGAAGGCCTACAAACTGTTAACGATGCCTTTGATACCAATCACAAACTGTACACATTGCAAATAAGTGGGAAGCATTTGACCACAATATGTCGTAAGCCTGAAAATGATATGATTAAAAAGTTTACTATTCTGATAAACAATACAAGCTCGTGCCCAGCGAACCTGACCAACCGGTTGGTCATACTTGTAGAGATGGAGTCACTTACAGTCAAGGAATACTCTCCACAATTCGAACCTATTCAATATGATCCGATAATTATAAATCTGAAATATAAAAGAAAGTTTCTAAATGTGTATGGATCAGCCGGTTCTGAGAAGCCACTGGAACCGAAACTTTTAGCTCTTTTTAATAAAACGGAGCAGGAACTCCAAACTGCATTATTCAACGACCATAACGATTCAAACATATTAGGAAAGCGGACTTTAGAGGCATCTGATGAAATCAATTACCTTTCTTTCAACCCTGTGCTGATTCGTAACTTTTTGGACAATTGCAACGCATCAATAACTGAGGAGGTAAAGATGGAGATAAACCTGAACAAGTTTAGTGTGAGTGCATTCACTAATGCCATATACGGCAAGACAAATAAAGATATCTTGAAAAATGGAATAATAGCGACAAACACCTTCAGTACATCCGACTTAGAACATTATTGCCTATTCAATTTGGACGATTCAGATGAAGTGACAAAAACCAAGAAGACTAAAAGTTTGGTGTTCAAATTGCGAGATTTTAAAAGCTTTTTGAGCGTATTTACTCCAATGCGAAATGAAGATTCATCTTGGAGGTGTATAAATATGTGGTTTTGTCAGGCTGGATCTCCCGTATTATTTGAGACTTCTACAACAGATGTCAAACTTGAGCTTGTTCAAGTAACGGATAGCCAAGACAATGTAGAACAATTTGGAACACAGGGATCATCAGCGACACAAATTGCACAGAGATACGGTGGGGACATCGCAAATAGCATCAATGCCAATTCTACCAAGGCGAGTCCGTCGAGGGCGTACCTGCTAGACAGGGCGAAGAGCCGGGGAAAGACGCCATTAAAGGATTTCAGACCAGAGCTAACTTCAAATCTCACAAAGACTGCCACGAAAAGGCAACTATTTGTTCATTTACAGAGCGATGATGAAGATTTGCCGAGTGAATCAACCACAGGAACTAGAATAAATAATCCAGCGCCCATTTCTGCGCAAAACTATGCCGAGGATGTTACAAACTCATTTGTACCCACTTATGCGGAGAGGAATAACACCACAATCGAATGGGGTGGCACACCAGCACCGGATTACGGCTCCTCGAAAGCCGAGTCCCACGCTTCCAAAGCAACCAATGAAAAGCTTCTACAGGAAGAAAGGCTCCGATACCTGGAGGATGAGCACAACAAACGTAGAAAAGTGCTTGAAGAAGACGGAATTACAGAGGAGTTAGGCCCTACACAGGCTACCAAGCCGAAGGGCCTCCTGGATTAACAGGTGCACACAGTGTATAAGTGCGGGATGCTCTAGAAAAACCACTCGCGGTGACGAAGCAAACTTGGGAGATATAAATGACTATTTATATATTTACAAAACTAGAATATGAAATCAGTTGCTTTTATTCGACTCGGCAGCAGCAGCAGCCTGGGCATACTCTTCTTGAATCTTCAACTTGTCCTCATCGGAAGTAAAATAGTTGAAGTTGACGAATCTGAACGCCTGCCCCAACTGGGCACTCTCGTTTATAACATGGCAGCCGAACAGCAGGTAGTTCTTAGGCGTCACCGCGAGCGCATATTTCATGAAGACACCAGAATACGCGATCAGAGCAAGCGTCATAGGGCCCGAAATACGGGTAGGGTCCTTTTTCAGATCGTACAGAGCAGCAATTGGAATACCGAAGTTCGATACCGGTCCCCAGAAGTGTGTAGTGAAAACATACTTCAATGTTTCCTTGTTCACGTACTTCTGGACGATAGAGCGAGTAGCGGCGCGCTGAACAGGCTGGGACATTTCAGATTACTGGCGATAGAATCGAAGTTAAAGGGCTTTTCAAAATTCTAGTCTATTACAGAACAATTTCTAAGTTCTGAGATAGTGATAAATTCCAGGTGTGCTTGGCAAAGACCTCTTAGTACTATGACGTACTGTAACTTGAGTGTCTTTCTCAGATAGAACCTTCAGTTAGCTGTCTGAAATGGAAAATAAGAGTAGCAGTTGTTGATAAATGCCTTGTCGACTGTCTAAACTCGAACAAACTCTCAAAACCTTGGGACTGATTGCAGAGTTTCCACTTATATTTGTTGTTGGCTCGGCAGGTATTTTGGCTTGCGGCGCTGCGTAGTGCCTTGGCTTCTGCCGGTCCTTGCTTGTGCAGCGAAACAATCCGTTCCAAGACGATCACCCATCACATGGTAAAGCGGGGTGAATAACACGTGATATGGTTGTAGATCTTTCGATCATCCTAATTTAGAATCAAAAAGATGTTGAGACTAATAGTTGTACCTCAGGCTATTGTATGGAGCCTCATTCACTCTTGGCTGTGGTAAATAGGTTAGTTGTGCCTGATAAAAGACCCTCTTCTTCGTCGTTTCTGATAGGCCCTCCGGACGACGGGATTCGTCACATGCTTGTTGTGTGTTTTAAGCTCAGAGTAGTACGACAGGGTAAACATGGTTTAATTTACCCTGCCCGGAAACCCTCTGCGATGCCCAGGGAAGATTTGAAGAGCTGTGCCGATCGGCGAGTGTATTGCAGCTGGTAAGAGCCGTTGGAGAGACGTGCAGTGGCATTTCAGCGCATACCTACCACCCCCCTATGCAGTACTACCCTGCGAATTATGATTACGGCAGAAACCTTCCTCGGCCGTCCTCCTCTGGGACCCTGGGAGAGAGCTCTATAAACTATGACGACGACAGCGACGACAGCACCAGCGCCCAGCACAAGAGGCGCAAACTGCCGGAGAGAAATACCGGCCACCAGAACAGCCAGTTTGGTGGTGCTAGCGAGTTTCACGGGTATGGCCACCGGGGCTATGTTCTGCCAACCGGGAGCGGGACGATGCCCTCGTATCAAAGCACGCCACCTGTGCAATGGTCAAGCCACGGCAGCCAGGCCGTCCCTATAGCGACGCCGATTCCGCATCTCCAGTATGACCAAAATGTGATTGGAAGCTGGGATCAGAGCCCACCAAACCTGCATGTTGTAAATCCACGGCAAGAAACGATGGCGGGAAATATTGCACAGAAGACGAAAGAGAGACCAACTGTGCCGCACGCCGCAGCCAACAATGTCGGCGACCAAAACACCAAGGACGAAGATGACGATAATAATGGCGACGATGACGACGAGCTGCCGGTGAAGTCTGAGGGATCGGTTTTCACAGTTCCAGGAACATCCATAAAACTGGTAACCGAAGAGGATATCCTGAAATGGAGGGAAGAGAGACGCCAGATGTGGTTGATAAAAATATCCAACAATCGTGAGGCTCATATGAAGAAGCTTGGAGTGAAGGAAACCGATTTAAAAGGCCAGAAAAATGCATTTCACGAGGTGAAGAAACATAAGCAGTTCATTAGCAGCGTGCAGAACCAGGTAAATCGGCTAAATCCAAAGTCAAACTTGAACACGAAGATAATACAGCGCGAGATGGCACAGGAAAACATGAAACTGCTCAACTTTATCAAGGAACTTGGGGATTGCAAACTTTTGGAGTATGAACTCAATGAATCCGAGAAGGCCAAACTCTTTGGCGCACCAACCGACGGGCCCCCAAATAGGCGAAATTATCAACAGCCGAAGAGAAGATACAATCAGGGCAACAGGGAGAAATTCAGTTGAAATCAGTACATGTGCATTCAGACGGGCTGGGTCTCATAGCTGATCCAGGGCTCGCTCCGCCATCTTTTGCACGGATGTACTCAGAAAGGCTCCGAGAAATGAACCCACAATGGCGCCGTAGTAGAAGGATTTTGAAGTTGAAACTTTTCTAGATTGTTGCGCGTTGAAAAGTCCAGAGCCTCTTCGGATCTCACCAACGGACGCTCGCCTGCTTCTCTTTGGATGTTTTCGGCGTCTTTTGGCTGGGCAAAGCTCAAGGCCTCTTGCCGGAGCATACGACAGTAATAACTCCACCGGATGTGGCCTGCTACTGTAGATTTGTTCTGTAGGGTTCATAATAAAGAGTACGCTGTCATTGGGACCTGGAACTGGCGTTTTTGCCAACACTGCATTGTTCATATCGCCTGGCAGAAGCACGTCTTGAACCCTAGTATGACATTTGCGTAGGTTAGTGATGGAGGACCTCATCTAGTTGATTTGACAGATGAGATTCTGGAGCACAGAGCGAACCTCTCAAACATTTACTGAGGCATTGTTATATATATCTTTCCTGTAGTCGGCGGTAACACATCATATTGCGTACGACATGATATAACCATCACGTGACGGTTTGATATCCACCTCATCTCATGTTTTACCGCTGTTCTACCCTATCATAAATTTCTATTCCTACATTATAAAGGTGCATTGTGTACATATCGCCTTAAAAAAACTTACAAGCATTCGTGCGCCAGACGAAGCCATGACAGCCACTACGCTAGTTCACCCTGTTAGCAATAATGATCAGCAGGCCCAAAGTGATCAGCGACCCGAATATGAACCCAATGATCCAGCTTAGAATAATATCGCGTCTTGTAACTTCGTAATCTGGTTTTTTCTCGGGTATCAAGACGTCTTCAACCTCGTTGTAGATGTCCGTGAAGTTGTTTCCGTACCGCTCAGTTGGCGACTGGGGTCTTTTTCCTAGACCTTCGGCGTTTCGTTCATCCCAAAAACGAACCACCTCAGATGTGGGGTTTAGCCTCAAGTACGCAAAGTTGCCATCTACCGGTATGTTGCCAAGCCCATCATTGTTTGTCCTGACTTCGTCGTCATTAAGGATAAACAAGCTTGCGTCTGAGTTTTCGTCCTGTGGTGGTGACGAGCCCTCTGATCCTGACGGCCACCAGGAAGCCGTTTCTATGTATCTGTTCAGGTCGCCAACACCAGCCGTGTACTGATCATCAATAAATGTGTTGGACATATCGACCAGGTCTGCTTCCTGTTCTGCGACGTGTCTGACAATGCACTCAAACGTCGTGTTCTTGTTGTTCTTGGCCCTTATTTCAACCTGAAATATCAATGCTGCGGACTCCTCAATGTATGTATCATAAGATGCGAGTGTTTTAATTAGCCCAACACACTCACTATTCTTCAAATCTATCAAGTACGGGTCTCCATCTTCCGAGTTCAGATCAACTATGCCGTATTTGCTCCCCAGATCCCTCACGTATATCCTGAACTGATCTTCAAGGGGGACGTTGGTCTCTATGGGATTCAGCAATTTTATTCCCAACATTGCATGGACTTTGCTCAACGATTTGTGATTGAAAAATAGATTATCTTGGGTGGGATAGCGATCAGGATCCTGTGTGGAGGCCCGTCCAATGATCATTCGCACGCCGTTCTTGCTCAGCGCTTCCTTGATTGAAAATGAGAATACCCTCTTCTCGTAAACATTATACTCTGTCATGGCCGTGGATGTTCACAGATATGGAAAGATTGTTAGAAATTGTTCCGTCCTGTCTACAAAGTTGCACAGGAGGAAGTTCAATTATCAAGGGGAGCTTCTTCTCCACGAGATTTAGTTCTGATCAACAAAACCATGTCAATCTTACACCACGTGATCACTATTATCAAACCGCCATGCTTCAAATACAGTAAATGGTACGAAATGTCTCTGATATAAAATGTTACTTTATATTTTACGTTGGATATAGTTACATATTCTGCTTTACCTCCCCTCAATGACCAGGATCGGCGTGCCGCTTTGGGCAGCTACAATGGATGAAGCTGGAAACCCCCGGCAGAAAGGCAGTTTGCTTTTACATTAGGATACAGCTCTTCTTAATCTTGTCCCTCTTTCTACCCTTTTTCCTGGAACCAGAGCCGGAACCAGAGCCGGAACCAGAGCCGGAACCAGAGCCGGAGCCGGAACCAGAGTTAGAACCGAAGGTAGAACGAAAGCCTGACTTCTTATTCTTCTTCTCCAAACGGTCGCGGTAGTTGCTTTGCGCCCGGCTGTACCCGCGTTGATAGTCATTTGCAGCGTCTTCATCCTCCTGTTGCTGTAGTCTCCGGGCGAGTTCTTCGTCGTCCTCGATTTGCTGCATACTGTTCGAGTTATCTCGACCGACGCTTGGCGCGTTGTTCTGATCGCTGAATGGGTTTGACGCCATGGACTCGTTCCTAGTGGCGTAGGTCTCTGAGCGCTCCAAACTGGTTGGAATGAAGTTCCCCATGAAAAAGACATCGTTAGCGCCGTTGACGGACTTAAGTGATTGCCAGACGATTTCCTTCCGATTCTTGAAGCCTAGATCTGTCACCAAAGTGTACAGATTACCTCCATGCTTGTAGATCGTTGCAAAATGATCGTTCCGGAACAAAACAGCATACGAATTCTCCATCAATATTTCTTTTAGATGCCTGAGGCCGTACTCTGTAAGCTGTGTCGCCGAACGAGCGAGAAAGGCTTTGATGTAGTTGGCGTCCTCAAGAATTTGTTCTGAATTATTGATCTGTAGATTGTTCTTGTTAATGTCGTAGGCCTGAACTAGCACCTTCTGGGCATCCTCGTAAGAATAGCGAGACACATGGTCGTACGCTAGAGGATCGCTTTCAGGATCAATTATCCATCCGTGAACGATCCCCACATTGTAGAGTCTGAATATCGACATTTCAACGCCATCGGCAAAGGATCCGTTGAATTCCGGGTTAATGTTCAGCCCAGTATGCAACTGGGGAAGAAGATGGAGGAGCATATTCACATCGATATTTGCACCTTGCGGATTCTGAATACCGATGTTTGCCAGTACCTGCACTATATCATTCAAATCCACTACATTGGTTCTTTGAACCAGGCTTCTGAGTGGTATGACCTCATTAGCATATTTAGGAGAGAGAAGCAAAACGTTGACCAATGATATCAATGCGCATGGGCCGTTTTCATTCTGGAGAATTATTTTATATGGGGTGCCATTTATCTGAATGCTCTTGGTAGCAAAGGAAAGACTCATTCTTGGAATGAGGGTCGAGTTTGATTTTGATTCAATTAAATTCTAGATATTCAGCGATTTTCCAGCAAGGTTCCTTAAAGCTTACCTCTTTGTTTTTCGCTACTCACTAATCACTCCCTTGTAGTATTGACAAAAAAGGGATGGGAATCATTCTTGGAAACCTCCGGCGCTGAATAAACGACGCGGAGACGCCATGCGGAAAAACATTAGAAAAGTTGATGCATAGACAGGCTAAAGTTATTTTATAGCATTCGCTGACTCTCTGTAGGCTTGTTGAATAGACAACTTTAGAGAGATATTCGTCATTTATGGCAGCGCTGCCTTGGACACGCTGTTTGAGTTCCCAGAAGAACCCTTTAGTAAGGCGTCGTATCAGATTTACCAAGAGTCGAGGGACTCTTTTGATGTTGCAGATATATGTCGCGACAAAAATTTACAAAATCACACCAATAACAGTGTAAAAGTCATGTAGCTTATGTATACTTGGTAATAACGAGAAATCATAACAGTAGAGAATCTTGGAAAGAACTGTAGTTAAGATAAGATGGGATCAACATATGCCATTAGCAAGAAAGAAGCCATGTGAGTGCAGGATGTTCCCTAAAGCAGTAACGACATGCATTATGATATCAATCAGAGAATATAATACCGGATACTTGAACCATCAAATATGATTTGGCGGGTAACTTCACAATTTTCACTGATCAGTGCGAGAGAAAGAGGCGAAACCCACTATTTCTGAAGTTTTGCAAGGCTGTCAAGTAGACTTTGAACATTATTGCCAGGTGTCGACTGGCCTTGTGTCTGACCTGTCTGTGGTTGCTGGCTTTGTTCTGGAGCAGTTTGTTGAGGGCCAGGAGAATTCATGGCCTGTTGGGGTGGATAACCACCGACAGACATCGGATTTGAATAGCCACCATGCTGCTGCATTGGTGGGTTTTGTGTTTGCATTGATTGTAGCAAGCCCAAGAGTTGCTGTTGCTGTTGTTGTGGCTGAGGTTGCTGCTGCTGTTGTGGCTGCTGTTGTGGCTGCTGTGCCATGGAAAGAAGATTAGATACAACATTTGGAGGCAGGTTTTGAATTGCAGAGAGTAGCTGTTGCTGGTTCAAAGGCGCCCCACCATTGCTTTCCAGTATGGAAGTAACTTGAGGTTGTTGTGACATGGTTGGCATCTGGGCTGGAGCGGACTGGTAACGTCCGTATCCAGCCTGCTGCATTGGTGGCGGCTGTGCGTAACCCGAGGGCTGTTGTGGTGGCATTCCATACGGTTGTTGAGCGTACATAGCCTGTGGGGGCGGCTGATTTTGAGGAGGACGGGTCTGCGGCATACCATAATTTGAATAATAATTTTGCTGAGGTGGTGGTGCTTGTGGTGCTTGCATGGCTTGTTGACCGTACGGGTTCATGTTCATAGGTGGTGGTGCCTGCATGGCATTCTTTGTATTCTTCAAATTGTTGAAAATAGCAATGGCATCATCGGAGGATATGCTGATATACTCATCAAACTTGGTTTCGCCTTGTGGGCCCTTGTAGAATGTCTGTATGTCAACATTACGCGTCTTATTCACCAAAATAACACCCCAAACACCATCATATGCAGCATCGTTGATCATACGTCTCAACTCCATGCGGGGCTTCAGGAAGATCATATCAGTCTCTAGACCCGTACCCCTTCTAAACGCGTTGAACACCTCATTGGCATAATTTCTGTCGGCTGTCCTTTTGACATAAATGACACAGGAAGGAACTCGTCTCTTGGATTTTTTGTAGTTGCTATCGTTGTACATATCCGCAGCTTCATTTTGCTCGCCTTGAAAAGGACGTTTGGAGGATGTGATGAAAGTTGAGCTACTATTTGTCCCATGGTCACCGTGATCAAATTGCGGTCTACTGTTTGAACTGGAGATTTCTAAAATCAACTTTTTGCTGAAGTTCAACTCAGAGGATTCGCATTCAATAGCATCTCTGACACTCTGTGGATTGTCATACTGTATAAATCCGAACGCATTTTTAATGTTAATCTGAAGAATATGGCCATATGGTGAAAAGATCCTAAAAAGATCTTCCTTTGAGACGTTCTTTAACGGCAAATTACCAATAAAAAGTCTTGATTTGGGAGGAATATCTCTCATTTCCGTGATTCTGTTCTCTCCACGTAAGTAAATTGTATAACGCTCACGCTCTTCTGGCACCATTGGGGCACTCATATCTGGTCTTGGATATTTCCTTCTTCTCAAGGCATCTGACATAACTAGTTTCTGAACAGCTGGTGCTGGGGGTGGGATGGAATCATCCTTGAAGAGAGCATATTCAGGATTCGAATTCAGAAGATTAACAAGTGCTGTAACCTTATCTTTGTCAGAGAGTCTCTTAAATTCCTCAGTATTCAGCATATTACTCTCCATGACATAATTAGCTTGTCTTTGAAGTAGATCCAGGTTAACATTCTCGCTGCTTATGACAGGTTCGATAGAAGTGTCCTTAGTTGAAGAAACGCCAGTTTGCATCATTTCAGAGCTCTGGTCCCTCTCCTCATCATCGTGGTTTTCCTCCATGTGCTCCTCTTTGGGTTCTTGTGCCTCGTCAGCGTCATTGTTACTTTGATCATCCTCTTCGTTATCACTTTCCAGTTTAGCTTGCTCAGTGTCTGTACCACTTTCATTATCGAGTTCTGGTTCTACTGTTCCGACTGTTACCTCGTTATTAGGCTGATTGGCGTCCACAACGTCCTCCTCGGCAACATTCTCCACGTCCTTTTCCTCTTCCTCGTCTTCCAACTCTTCTTGTTCCTCATCCTCCAATTCATGAACCCTATCCTCCTCCTGTTCCTTTTCTTCCGTCAAGTCAGCATTATCATTCTCGTCGTTGGCCTCTTCGTTTTCTGCTGCTTTCTCGTCAGACCCTTCGGAATTACTATAGAGGTGTTCTTCCTCACTGTCAGATGGCTCAGCGCGATCCTCTTCTGCCAAAGAAGGAACCTGCCCAATCGGATTGTCAACATCTGTAGGCTCGCTCATATCTTTTAAATTGGATATCTGGAAGGGCTCTGCGATGTTGTTTGGAAAATTTTAAGTTAAAGCCCAAGGCAAGCTCTTTTTAAATGGCACTCCCGTTCGTTTTCAAAAGTTTCATCTCTACCAATGGGTCCGTAAAACGCCATATCCGGGTAAATTTCATATACATCAATACGTAACGGTACTTCATTGTTATATACAAGGACTTTTTAAGCCACTAACTGCCGCTTCTATTTATCAGAAAACCCAAGCAACAAGCTTCTATCGCTATCTTTGAATAGTATCTTATAAATCACAAACTGTTTGTTCCAAACCTCCGCAAACCTATACTCTCATCGGACTTGGACCGTCATTGCTTCGATCTCTGGTCTCTCTCCTGTAGTTGAGCTATCTTGCGTCTTTCATTCTGATCGTTAGCGGGCGTGTCTGAATCCAAAGAGTGAGCAGGGCAGGGAAGAACCGCTACCGATGTGAATGCTACCAAAAACGTAGCTAAAAAAAGCCTATTTGCAATGTGGTTCCTTGTTGATACCCTCATGTCCAATAAATATATGTGATCGTAAAGCTTCCTATCTTTCTTCCTGTTGGAGCCAAAATAAATATTGTATAAAAATCCTCTCTAAACCACGAGAATTTGGCGCCAGTTCAATAAATAGTCCAGATAGTATGGATAGAAATAAAATACTGTGGTATCTAAAGCAAATACAGGTATATTTCACGCGTTAATAGATCTGGTATGCCCCGTTCATACAGAAATTGTGCCTTCTGCGTATTTGGGTTTCGAAGATTCTTTCATCCCTCTGTCAGTATATATTCAATTTCTTTTAAGAACATGCGATTCGTGAGGACTCCCTGGAAAATGTGCGTGGTGATATCGGTGATTCGTCCATAGTTATATGGAAGCTTCGACGGATCGGCAAAAACTTGTAGATATTTACACTTACATGCGCACGTGAGCTATGTACCCGTGTTATACGCATGATCAGTCCACTTATACAAAGGCGCAAAGAACAGCCTAAACGACGCGTAAAAAACATATAAAAGGAGGCCTTATTTAGCCCATTAAACGCTATATATAATCTTTAGAAAACCAAGCTTTATACTAGGTATTTTTCAGACCGCAGCTTCACTATTAAATTAGTTAAAGAAATTGACCCATAGAAGGGCCCAGGCAAACATCTACAAACTTTAAACACGAGACTAAACAAAAGCGACCATAAATTGAGAAGTATATATAACACCCAGCCCTCTCATTGTTTGCATCACGTTTTCTTGTTAGGCTGTAGAGATATGGAGAAGCCCGGCGGTAATGAAGAAGCTGGAGTGGATCCATATGAAGGAGTAGTTGACGAACCCGTAGAGAGAGGGTTTGCCGTAATCTTGGTTTTGGCCGGAGAGGGTGGGATTCCAGAGGTTGGTTTGAACGCCTGCGATGGCGGAAGCGCGGTAACAAAATCACTGAAATCGTCCCGATCAGTATCCTCGGATACCACATTTGCCTTTCGCCTGTAGGAGCCTCGAGACGGAATTTGCTCAACGAATTTGGATTTATTCCAATTATTAGAAGTAGTGGATGTAGGAGTCAGAATGGATTTCTTTGGCGCTATGGCAGGTATGCTGATGTTCTTTGCAGCCGTTGTTTCAGGGTCGGCCTTCTTTTCGACGCGAGTTGAAATCATCTTGTCAAAAACGGGTTCCCCATCGTTATTCTTGGTGCTACTAGACTTGCTTAGCTTTGTCATATGCTGGTCCTGGATGTGCTTTGATATTTTGTTGATAACGGCGATGTATTCCGCATATTGATGCTGCGTCAATGTAGTGGATAAGGAAAAAATCCAGATCAGCGGCATCAAATTCTCTACTAAGGTGAACTCATCTGTGATCACGTCGGGAATCTTTTCAAAAAATTTCAAAAGTTTCATCAGAATACGAGCATCTCTCGTTTTCATCGACTTGAACAGGGACAGAATATCTTCGGTACATGTGTGTGAATCTATGCTCTTGTTATCCAATAATGCTTGGAAACTAGTCACCAATGTCATTTTGATTGTGAGACTTGTGGTCTTTACGAATAGCTGTGAAAGCAGAGGCAACACAAAATTCTTTATATCGGTAAAGTCAAATGACGTTGAAATAATATCCATCTTCTGAAGGAGTTTCTCTTGAACCACCACTATCGACTCACCTGTAGCCGTCTGCAAGACATATGTTAATATTGGTTTCAGGACATCATTGGTGAATTCCTGAGATTTTAATTTCTCTTTCAATATCGAAAGGCCCTCAACTATTTCGAAAATAGAAGTATTCATGAGCATCACAAGATTCGCCGGTGTCGTGAAAATGAAACCAATTTTTTCCTGGAAAGAAAGTTGAGATAGAGACGATCCAATCTTTAGAATCAATTTCAAACTAATTGAGATGCCTTTGGAATCAAGTTCTTTTTCCCCACATAATCGGTTCAGAACATCAAGCAGGGTGGTCAAAAATTTTTGTTGTAATAAACTTTGTGGGAACTGAGGTAATATCTCATCTAGACCGGTCAAAAATACCAACTTTTCTTCATTTGTCTTGGTTGTAATGTCATCCAGAAACAGTAGTGTCTTAATCATTGGATCTTGGAAAAAGTCCGATTCCAAAAAGTCGGTAATGTTGTCATATCGGGAATAGATATCTCGGTTCATCAATTTTGGCATGCATTCCCTCAGAGCTTCAGGTATAGTTGGAAAAATATTGTCCCACGTTAATTGACCAAGCTTTTTTTCAAATTTTAAATATTCTGCTCTGTAGGTAGTTGTGGAGTTTTCGGTTTGTAGTAAAGACTTCCCTGAATATAATCTGTTTATAAGTAGTGCTAGAGAAAAATAATCACTTTTGAAAGATAGAGTATTATCAAAAATCAACTCGGGTGCTGTAAAATCAAAGTTTAGATGCATGAATTGAGGGACTCGGGGGTCAAATTGTGACAAAAAATAATCGGTAGAGTTTGTTCCTTGAGGAATTCTCATTAAGTGGCCAAACCCAGATATTTTCCAATCTGAATTTTCATTGACAAAAATCGATCTTGGATGTATCTCCAAGTGAACAGCATTGGTTCTATTATGTATAAAGTCTAAGCCCTGTCCAATTTGTAAAATACCTCTTTGGATTATTACTGGCTCTGTTCCCTGGTCATGGAAAAAACTCTGTTCCGAATCAACGCTGGAAAATACAGATTCTAAAGACCCTGTAATATATTCTGTGACAAATAAAAAATTCTTGCTGTGCTCTTCCAATGGTTCCACAAGCGTCAATACGTTCGGGTGTTTCAGCCTGGCTAAGTTACTTACCTGATTTCTTAAAATTTCGTAGGCATCCTGTAGAAATTGTTTATCTTTAGATGATGACTTGGACTTGATAATTCCGTAGTTCAAAAGATTACTTTCAAAATTTTTTCTGTCAAATATGAAGACAGAGAATTTCTTTGTATTTGTTGAGCTGGACGATGACTTCTGTCTGGCAGTATGTATACTCCAAGGCTCACATACGAATGTCGGAGACGATGAGTAGGAATATTTAGAGCTTATACCACTTTTAGACGACCAAAACATCATATCTGTTATTTCAATAACCTTTGGATATAATGTGCGTTGGTTACTCTAATCCTTCGAACTGGCTAATTCCCGGTATACAAGTTGTTTCGAAACAATTCTAGTGGAAAAATAGGTTTGATGAAACAAAAATCAGAAATGTTTTCAGTTCTGATGTTAAATCCATTCAAAGATACTTGCAAAGGTGATTATTTTATAATGATTTTGTATATCTCTTCCTGCCAAGTGTTCACATACCACCTAATTCTGTTTTGAATCTTAGAAGTGTATCTCTTTACGGCATCGATTGTGTAAGAAATGACCGTTAATCAAAAAAAAAGTGCGCCTGCTAAGTTTTGAACCGAGAAAAAGACAGCATTAATCACGAAATAATCTAAAAAAAACTCGTGGAAAGTGCAGTAAATAGAAGGGTAGTCTTGGATCAGGCAAAAATAAGAGACGATAAAAGCCTTGGTAATAACTTGCGTGTACTTTATACATATAAAATACTTCAGAAAATAAACAAACCAATTTATAGACTTTCAAATTACATTTTTTGAGTTCTGACTTGCAGTTACCAAAACAAATTGCCAGTTCGTGGTCAAGTGAATATTCAATTAAAAAATATCAAGTATTTTGGTGCATTAAGAGTAAGCTCGAGCAGGTACCGCACAGCCTAGGCACATAACATGGAAAGAGGGACAGTGAACTCTGAGTGTTTAATATAAAGAAATTCTAAACTTTTGTAAACCGCATACTGGCATAACATCATCGTCCGAAAAAAATGATGGATATGGAAGCCATGTGTCAAATATTTTCTTTGTCATCGCTCGATGCAAGGTTAGAGCCACAGAGTGATAAAGCTACTAAAAAACGGCAAAAGCATAAAAGAAGTTCAAGTACAGAGGATGCAATGCGTCAAGAAAACCCTGGAATGGCATCACTATGGGGAACATGGGAGTTCAAAATATACTACGTACTTTTCCTAATTGTTGTACCTTTAATGTTTAAAGCAGCCATGGACGCCAGCAGCGAAAGCAACCCAAACTATTACAGATACGCTGGTTTGCTATCTGATGGATGGATTTTTGGTAAAAAGGTTGACAATAGCGATGCACAATATAGGTTTTTCAGAAGCAACCTTGCTCTATTGGGAAGTCTGATGGCGGCCCATCTTCTCATAAAGAGAATCATCTGCACGACGACCCAGATATCGAAGATTAAATTCGACGCTATATTTGGCTTGATTTTTCTATTTGCAGCCCATGGAGTTAATGCAATTAGGGTGTTGACACATATGGCTATAATGTATGGAATTGCTCACATGTTCAAGAACAATAGACAGACTGCAATTGCATTGAGTTGGATATACGGATTATCGACCTTATTCATTAACGATAAGTACAGAGAATATCCATTTGGCAACATTTTACCATTTTTGTCATTTTTGGATGGCTCCTACAAAGGGATAATTGAAAGGTGGGATGTTTTTTTCAATTTCACGTTACTAAGAATGCTTAGTTACAATATGGATTATCTGGAAAGATGGTCCAATAGACTGAGATCTGCAGTCATGTCTCCTACTGTATCTGAAGATATGAGCAGACCTGAGCTTAGAAACTGTGCATCACAGACCACGTTAGAAACCATACAAGAATCTGGTAAGGATGAGATTTTAAATGAAAGACAAAGGTTAGTAGCTCAACATCATATCCAAGAATACAATATTGTAAACTACGTTGCATACGCCACTTACACACCACTATTTATTGCAGGACCAATTTTGACTTTCAATGATTACGTGTATCAGACCCAGCACATGCTTCCATCGATTAACAAAAACAGGATTGCACTATACGCGCTCCGGTTTATCTTATGTGTTCTTTCAATGGAGTTCATTCTACATTTCACCCATGTTGTCGCTATTTCAAAAACGAAGGCTTGGGATGGCGATACACCCTTCCAAATTTCGATGATCGGTCTTTTCAATTTGAATATCATTTGGTTGAAATTGTTGATACCATGGCGATTTTTCAGATTATGGGGATTGTTGGATGGAATTGATTCTCCTGAAAATATGATACGTTGTGTCAATAACAATTACAGTGCATTGGCATTTTGGAGGGCGTGGCACAGAAGTTACAACAAGTGGGTTGTCAGGTATATATACATACCTTTAGGTGGTTCGAAAAGTCGATTCATGACCTCACTTGCTGTTTTCTCCTTCGTTGCGATCTGGCATGACATTCAATTGAAACTTTTGATGTGGGGGTGGCTAATTGTGATATTTTTGTTACCGGAGATATTTGCAACACAATACTTCGGTCAATTCAGATTCAAATGGTGGTATAGACATGTTTGCGCCATCGGCGCCGTTGTGAATATTTGGATGATGATGATTGCAAATTTGTTTGGCTTCTGCTTGGGGACAGATGGCACAAAGGCATTTTTGAGAGATTTGCTGTGCACTGGAGCCGGCATAAGGTTTGCTATTTTGGCAAGTAGTTGTTTATTCATCGCTGTGCAAATAATGTTCGAGCTGAGAGAACATGAGAAAAGACATGGCATCGATGTTAGGTGCTGATGCACTTGACATGATTGCAATGTATTTTTGGGACACAGCGGCCGTCAACTACGAGTAGTCTCGTAAGCGGGGGCCATATTTATAATGAGAAGAGAACTCAAACATAGATTTCATAATTGAGAATGCATAGAAAAAGTTATTTACACCAATAATCCGGGTTCCCTTGATGACGACATAAGCTGCTGATAATGCTGTTGTGCGAAACTCTAATGTTTCTTCTTGTACTCTCCAGGAGTTTCGACCTTTTTTTGAGCCCACAGTCCTTTTTTCTTTGATCTTGCTACCCATTCGTTGAATTTGTATTTCTGGTACTCGTTATCGAACTCACCAGTGGTCTTTCCTTCGTAAATGACTGCCAATCCCTGCTTTAACATTTCGATTCCAAGATTTTTTCTGCCGAACCACGTCGTGTACACGACCTTGGCGACACAGCGGTTATATTGGTCTACAGAGAGGGGTTTGATCCACACATATTTTCCGATTAAGGTGTGTCTTAGCCAAACAAGAGCTTCTTCACTAAACGGCTGAGCTGTGTTTCCGAAATGTGCCATTTCCGGCGCGTCGATCCCACAGATCCGGATCGGTATGGTTGGAAGGCTTCGCTTGTTTTTGAACGGCACATCTAGGGACAGATAATGTTTAGACCAGTACCTCTGGTTGCTGGCCTGTCTGCTCCAAAGCGATCGTAGCGAAAAGATCTTTGGCTGGGACGTTTTGGGCGCTTGGTCGTTTTTCTCGAGCGCTGGAATCTCTCTCAGCCAGCCCCATCCTCCGAGGAATCCCCCAGGAAGGTGGAAAAAGTGGAAGTTGTCGCCATCTCCGACGGCAGTGACCTTGCCATAGAGCCATTTCTTGCGGAACACCGACTTCGGGATGTCGGTGGCCTTGGTGATTGGTTTCAGCAGGCGATTGTACGCGTATATCCCGCCTAGGGACGTGCCCGTTAACAACAGCGATAGAACGACTGCTTCATATGAGATCCTCGGTACTCTCTTGTTGCTGCTTGTGGTGGACATGTAATTGGCTTTGTAGCATGCGCGTTCGGCCTGGGACCGGGAATCTGTGTGTTGCTCTCAGCGGTGGGCCATCCGTCTTGACCAGTCGCAGTGTTTGATCTGGGGCTGGCACAGACTGCTGGGTCACGTGCCTCTATGCATCGCTGTCTGGCGGCAAACGCTAGCAACCATTTATCCTGCAGAGACGCGCCCCCACCAGGTTCACCAAGCCCGTTCGAGACCACTGTACATACGTTTTCAACGCCAACTGCGTGCGATCAGAGAAAGCTCCACTTTTCACGCAGTCACCGGGGCCTGGAACAGCAAGACATTGGACACAGCGTAGACGAGACTCTGGGGGAACAGCGGCCAGCGTCTATCACAGACCCAAATTGCCTACATCTCTGTCAGATCTGGAAAAAACGGCCAATCCAAGTTCCCGCAAATGTGCCAAACAGAGCCCGGCAACCGCCTGGCAACCGCCTGGCAACCGCCCGGCAACCGCCTGGCAACCGCCCGGCAACCGCCTGGCAACCGCCCGCCGCCTGTTGGGAACGAACTCTTTCCTAGCGGCACCGCAGGGTCTGCAGAGCTGAAAGACCGGAGAAAACGATCGAGCACCCTGAGCAGCAACCGGAGGGCCTTCTTACCCACTGAAAGCTGGCGCGTAGCACCCTTGGAGCTACAAGCAGCATTGCCTGGCATACGGAAATGCTGGTGTAGCTCGCCGCGCCTCTCCCCAGCCAGTTCGGCCCGCAATCGAAACCTCATCTATCAGGAAGTACACAGGAGCTACCCAGGACGGAGGTGAAAAAGCCGCCCTCAACCTGTGGAAAAAACGTGAGGGCACCGTCGGTAACGCTGCTCCAAGCTGGGGGCAGAACCGGCGAGATCGACACCTCTATAAGGCGCTGTGTGTCCCCCTTTGCAAGAGCGGTCGACTGTCCTCTCACCCAGCGTCGTCGCCGACTCAGTCCATTGTCGGAGTGGAGCTTTCTCTGCAGTTCGTTTTGGCGGCGTCCCGGCCGGACCAGAGGTTCCAGAAAGCGCCGGAGCGGAAAACTGGGTCGGCGGCTGCCTTCGCAGATTGCAGACACCGCAGTACGGCCGTACGCGGTCGCACACAGAAAGGCCTGCCCCGCTCAGTCGTGGCAGCAGCCCAAGCAGACACTTTGTGTGCGCAGGCCACAATTACCTCGCGCCCTCCGGAGAGGCACACCTCTGGAGGAGCCATGTGATGATGATGCTACTGCGCCCATGCTGCGCTGCAGCTGCGTTGCCGCTGCTAATTGAGCTGCCGGCACAATCGCCTTTGGCGAGCAGCTTCCCACGGCAGCCGCCGAGCTGCGGTGCGGGATGGGTTTGCTAGAGAAGCGCGCCCCGTGTCTGGCGGTGCGGGCTGTCTGAGAGAGGTGCCAGACCGCAGCAGGCCCTGGGGCGGGCTCGTGTGGCGGGCGCAGGCGCGGGCGCGCCCGCGCCTGGTGATCTCTGCACTTGACGTCATGGGAGCAAACGCCACATGGGCGATGTCGCCAGACGGCACTGTGCCCTTCACGCTGTAGGAGGGCGCGCCGTCGCAAGGATCGAGCTGCGCTACGCCCGACAGAGAGAGCTGCCGCCCGGAAACAGCGCTGGACGGCCCAGCAGTCCAGACCGGCGCCGCATGGCGGGCAGGCGGGAATGCAGTCTGCGGCGGCAACGCCGGCGCGCGCGGCCAGACCCGCTCGCTGCAGAGAGGGCAGAGCAACGCCCAGTGGAGGGTTACCCGGCCGCTTCCGCTTGGCCCTGCGATCGTAGCTCGAAGAAGGTCATGGAACACGCGGTGCCCAGCGTGTGGACAAAGTCCAGCGGCGCCTGCGGAACGAGCAGCACCCGCTTTCTTTTCCGCACCGCCTCCAGCGCCGTTTCACGCGGCCACCGCACGGGCGCTGTCCAGAAGTCGCGACTTCCCCTAAAACCCTTCTGGTTCGTCACGCAGAAATGTCCTTCGCATGGACAAGGGGCGGCTCACAAGCAACGTGCATGCGGGTAACAGGCAACCGCCTCCAGCGCACATATATATAGAGGTGCTGCGGTGCCGGCACACCGTCTCGTCCCGCTCGCGCCTCCTGCCCTCAGAGGAAGCACACCACTGCAATTGCAACGGAGAAACACATCTCAAGAAGTCTAATCAGCCATGTCTAAAGTTTACTTTGATATCGAAGCCGACGGCCAAGCTTTGGGCCGCGTCACGTTCAAGTTGTACAACGACGTCACCCCAAAGACCGCCGAGAACTTCAGAGCCCTATGTACCGGCGAGAAGGGCTTTGGCTACGCTGGCTCTCCATTCCACAGAGTCATCCCTGACTTCATGTTGCAAGGTGGTGACTTCACCGCCGGCAATGGTACCGGTGGCAAGTCCATCTACGGTGGCAAGTTCCCTGACGAGAACTTCGTCAAGAGACACGAGAGACCAGGTCTGCTGTCCATGGCCAACGCCGGACCAAACACCAACGGCTCCCAGTTCTTCATCACCACCGTCCCATGCCCATGGTTGGACGGCAAGCACGTCGTCTTCGGCGAGGTCGTCGACGGCTACGACGTCGTCAAGAAGGTCGAGACTATGGGTTCCCCATCCGGTGCCACCAGAGCCAGAATCGTCGTTGCTAAGTCCGGTGAATTGTAAGCGCGGCCTCTGCTGTTAACTAGATTTAAAACTCAGATATATACGTTTCACATACTAAATGTACGATTGATGGAGCAACGGCGGCGGGCCCCCGGCAGGCGGACCCAGACCTAAGGGAGATGAGCGCGGTGGCACATCGAGAGTCACGTGTTGTAGCGATCTTCTCTGAATTTTAAGGCCGGGTAACAGGTTGATCCCGGCCCCCCTCCCCCGTCCAACGGCGCGCCCAGCGTTACCCGGTGGATGGCCCGTCCATCGCCCACCAGAAGATGTACGTTACGGTATATCTGGCATCCACTCCTATATGATGTAAATATCAAGCAAAAATTTGAGCTGGACAGCTCAGGCGAAAGATATCGGCGACAAAAAGTTTCGGTCTAGCGGCGCACAACACAACCCGTCTCACCTCTGAGAATATTTCAGCTGCTCCTGCCGATTGAACACATTCCCACTTCTCTACCAGCAAGTCGTACTTAGTCGTTGCGCACATCGAACCCGCCCGTCCGACAATCAATAGCACAAGAAGGCATGGACTCACTATCGAAGAAGATCCAAAACTTGGGCATTCACGACATCAGAAATGCGGCAAGATTTGCCCAGAACATGATTGTTCAATACGAACCGTACCAGGTGGACATCAGACGTGCTACCAACACCGATGCTTGGGGGCCTACTCCGAAACACCTTGAAAAAGTCTTGAGAAACAGATTGCAAGTGCCCCTCTACCTCATGACAGAGTACACATTGAAGAGGCTGGTTGACCATATCGCCACAAGGCCCAAGAACTTTTACGAAAAGGCCCGGAAGGAATACGTGAACTACGGAGCTGAATGGAGAGTGGTGCTAAAATGCCTGGTTGTGATCGAATATTTACTGCTGAATGTCAACGAGGGCGACGAGCTGAATCAGATCAGGAGTTGTTTAACGACTCACAAGCACATTTTGGCCAGGGAGGTCATGGAGTACAGGGTCAAGTTCAGTAACGACGGCAAAATGGAAATCCACGAGCGCGGCATCAGAAAAAAGTGTGAAAACATCCTGCAGTTCATGGAAGACTCGCAATATTTAAAGAAGGAAAGAATCGCCAATAAGAAGAATATGATGAAGGTTAAACAGCAGGGCCAGACAACGATATACAATGCCAACAGCATGGACACGGCTTCGTCTTCGTCGCGCTACACAGAGTTTGATTACGAGGATGAAATGGCCCTGGAAAATGAAGCGGTCCAGGATTATGAAATCGACCACGTTGCGACAAATCAGCAAAAGAACCGCAGACGTTCCAATTTAGACGAGCAAAGACGGCAAAGACGAGAGATACTCAGAGAGAGAATTAAAAGCTCTGAACAGCAGAGAAAGAAGCAGCAAGAATCCAGGGGCGACAAAAAACAAGAAGCAGTTCCTGATTTGATAGATTTTGATGATATTCCACAAGAAAACACTGCCAACACTGCAGAAGTGAGTGACGACAACGATGATGAGTTTGGTGATTTCCAAAGTGAGGCTAGTCCCAAGCCTTCCACCGCAACGATACCAACATCAAATTCTTCCAATCCAAAAGTCCTAAACAATGGCAATGCCACTAACAAGACTACAGCTTTAGATGACTTGCTAGACTTTGATTCCTCTACCAAGCCCACCGAGCCTGTTATAAGTCAAAGCAAGGCCAATGATGCACCAAAGCCAAAGACTGATGCATTTGCTGACTTGTTCGAGAATTCTAAGTCGTTGATATAATAGGTATTTGCATTAATTGAAATTTGTTTAATTCAAACGAATATCAAAAGATAATTTTAAAATAAATAAGGATGATTTATATCATTAATCTGTTCTTGTATGTGTACAATTTTAAAAATTTCGGCGAAATATGAAGCTATTCAGGGCAATTATATACATACTAAGTTGTGTATTTGCTTTGCAAGTTACTTAGAGTTAATCTTTGATTTGCAAACCATTAATATTTTCCAAGTCCTGAATTTCATCCTCGTCATCGTCATCACCACCTAAGCCTTGTTCGAAAATCTGTCTACCAGACAACCTTCCGTGATGCATGATTTCTTTTCTCTTCGCATCTCTCTCATCCAAATGCAGTTCTTTCCTGAACTTCGTTCTCCATTGAAAAAATGATTCGGCTGTAACTTTGGTGCCATGAAACTTTTTCTGCTCCTCTTTCTCTCTCTTCTCCCGTTCCAGTTCGTATTTTCTTTCCAAGTCCTTGAGTTGGTCTGCAAACCATTGTTCAGAGTTGTCCTTAACAGATGATATTAGTGCAAAGCACATTTGCATCCCAAGCAACATATCGGTTTCTATTTGCTCTTCGATTATTACCAACAGTTCGGGTATATATGGCTGTAGACTTATTGTGTCGGGGAGATTTTGCAGCCGACTGACAATCTTGTTGCCATGCTCGTCATATTCAATTTCTTCCTCGCCTTCTTCATCATCTTCATTCTCTTCCTCATTAAGTATCTCCTCTTCTGCATGAATTGAAATTAGCGGCGCTTTGTCCGGATACTCTTCAGGCAACTTAAAGCTTACCAGCATGGAGTGCTGTTTATTTAGCGATGTTGGATTATCAATCATAAACTCCAAGTTGGTTCTGACCTGAAACTCAATATTAGGCCATTGAGAATTAGTTATATGTAGCTCATCGGGATATATTGATTCCAGAACTTCAAGTTCCTGCTCCTGTTCTGTTTTGTAATCCATAAATAAAGCCAATCTAAACTGTTAATGATTGAAATTGACCAGTTTATCTTTTACCTGGTTTAATTGGTGTGTATACTTCTACTGTGCAATAATATAATATAGCTACCTTTCACATAGCACTCAAAATTTTAGTTGTAGGTGATGGTCTTCCAATATTTCAAATTGCTACATCACGTGATATACGATTGTAGATAATTGCTCCAAGTTCAGGGTTTACGATATTAAACTAAGGGTTAATACTTTAAACTAAATAGAACTTGAATGACAATTGATCGATGATCCTTTGCTATTGGAATCTAGACTACTGTGAAAAGTTTTCACTCTAATTTATATAGTGTGTGGGACCTCGTTCCGCGGCGTCTTATTCGAGAGTTTTTAGCTCACGTGATCAGACTCAGGAACGAGAGTCTACACGATATTCAAACAACCGTAATTCCAGCTATCTGCTTCTAACATTTTGATGGCGGGATCAGCAGTAAAGCTTTGCTACATTTGCTTAATTTGAATCAATTTTTTTGGTTTGATTTGTCTGTGTTTTTAGCTGCTAGCATTTGTCAGATGAACCGCCTTGTTAAGTGGTATGGATATTAATTATAGAAACGAAAATGAGAACTAACTACTTCGGCAGATTCTGGAGCTTAGATTTGAAAGTTGAGACTGTTTCAAATTACTTTGCTACTAAAATCTTGTTTAATTTCACCAAAAAAGCATAGAATCCGCAAAATGACAGTAAAACTTTGGTAATATGATCTTCATCAAAGCGAGTAATTTCTTCACACCTTTGTTTCATTTATGATGAATATTTAATAAACGGTAGCAAAAAAAACCCCTAGCCACAAATTTTTGTGTAATCTGCTTTTTAAAATATTATTTGGTATTAAATTGTCGTAGAACTCTTTAAGGCAGTTATATAAGCCAGCAGTTGAAAGCTAGTGAACAGTCTCAGATTTTTGTACGTTTATCACGTTGACTAATGTAGATTACACGATGATAAAAATTGACCTAGTGGTTTACGTTATTCAAGAAATGAATGCTTTCTGAATCCACCTTTATGAACTTTTTATATATAATAAAGGAATAGTTGGAGTTATTTTAGGTTCACCAAGACAAACTAAGCATTAGCCAATCGAAGTTGAAAAGAAATGAATATTATCAGAGGTATTGTTAACATCTGAGTTGCATATTTTGGTGCCGTTGAATCTTTGTGAAGGAGGCTGTCTCTTTCAATTCAAAATACATCTGCAGTTTTTTTTGTCACCCATATATATCGTTCCCACGTATAAGAATATTTACCCATGTATTTCCTCGACGCGTAGAAAAAATAGTTATAGTTAGAAAACCCGATTTCACGAAAGGCGTTCCACGTTTTAACAAAATCATTTCATTTGAAAAGAATAGCGAGCAAGAAGTAGGTTGTCTGGAAAATTGTTGAATCGGCTTTAAGAATGAATTCAATAATAATTGCTTTATTGGTGAGCCTTCTAGGTGTTGTTAGCGGTCTTCGTTTTGATGTTCCAGCTTTGCAAAACCCTGAACAAGTGTGTATTCGTGACTTCGTCAGCGAAGGTCAAATGGTTGTCATAAACATTGACAGTGACGGTAAAGTAGGAGATGGTCAAATCCTAAACTTGTACGTTCGTGATTCGTTGGGAAATGAGTACCGTAGAAAGAAGGATTTTGCTGGTGAAATTCGTGTTGCTTTCAATGCGCCTGCCACAACTTCATTTGATGTTTGTTTGGAAAACATCGCTCAATACAATGGTAGATCTATGTCTAGATCTGTTGATGTTGACATTGAAAGTGGTTCAGAGGCTCGTGATTGGAATAAAATCAGTGCATCTGAGAAATTAAAGCCTGTTGAGGTCGAGCTACGTAAAATTGAAGAGCTGGCCGATGAAATTGTCGACGAACTAAACTATTTGAAGAACAGGGAAGAAAGATTAAGAGACACAAATGAGTCTACCAACAGAAGAGTTAGAAACTTTTCGATTTTGGTCATCATTGTTCTCATTGCATTAGGCCTGTGGCAAATCAACTATTTGAAGAACTACTTCAAGGCTAAGCATATCATTTGAAAATAAGAATATATATGTGCTTTGATATGGCGATCTTGATCAAAAGTTAAAAAAATCCTGTGATTGAGTCAATAGTTAAGCATGCTTGAAATATACGTCTATATGTTTACATTAGAAAAACTGATACAAATTTAAGAGTTCCACAAGCCAAACCCTAACCATAAAATTAAAACCGCAAATATCCTAATTTTCCTAATACACCTGCAAAATCTAAATAAGTCATGAACGTTCTTCTGCCACCTGTAGCAACGCTGATCATCTCTATAACACCCTTTGCCGTACTTCCTGCAACGTTAGACGCTTTCTGAAGATCCTTGACACTTAAAACATGGTTCTTTAGTTTGACATTAGGAAACTTCTGGTCTCTGCCACATGCTTTTATCAATAATTTCCACATAATATCTATAGTGGATTCATTATCCATAAATATCAGTAAATGATAGGTACATTTCATTAGTTTCTCAAAATCCACCAAATTTGTATTCTCAAATATCACGTCTTCAACACGAACTAATTTGTATAGTTCCTCCGGCAATTCCAGATCTTCAAAATAAGATTTTAAATCGCTAGTGTTCATATCATGATCGAAGGGAAATTTTTCATACATATCATCTTCTAGTTCAGATGGAACCTTAGCGTTAATAAAGCGTTCCACTTGATGGAACGTCAACTTACTCATATTACTTTGAAGTCGGAAATCAGTAGCATAGCAATTATTTAGATCTGCAAAATCAACGACACAGCTTAGGCAATCAGTAGTTTTCTTTTGTACGTATAAATAGAGGGGTGATCGTTAGCTGAGTTTCTGTTGAGTGGTGTTATATTAACTTATTGGTTACCCGCTATTGGAATATCAAGAAAATATTTTGAAGGAACTTTAAAAAGATTTCATAAATGAAGAAAATGTGTTAACGACAATCCTATAACAGAACACAGAGCAAAAGCACATTCAACTTTACATTGGCATTTCGGTATTAGACCAATTACTTCAACATGAGTGAAGATTCTGGTTTGGTCAAGCCGACGGATCCAAACGAACAGAAGCCAGATATTGCTTCAGGAAATGAAGAAGCAAAAGTAGCTCAAGCATCTAATGAACCAGAGCTTGACCATCAAACAGCTCCAAACGAAGAGTCTGTAACTGACTTTGTTGAAACTAAAAACCATGATAATTCCGAAGCAACGGAGAGCACGACTCTGAAAAGACCCAGAGAGGATGATAGTGATGAGCACGATCACATTGCTAACATTCCATCCAGTTTGAACGAGAATGGTGAAAAAGATGAAAATAACACTAAGGAAGACGTTAAAAAAAATGGAGAGGGAGAAGACGATGAAAATGCAGGTGATGATGATGACGACGATGATGAAGATGACGACGAAGACGAAGATGACGATCAAGGTCCCGCCAAAAAAAGACGTCAAAGAAACCAATTTTTAGATATTGAAGCTGAAGTTAGTGATGATGACGAGGATGAAGATGATGAAGAAGATTCTGAATTGGTTAGGGAAGGGTTTATCACTCGCGGAGATGAAGAAGATGAAAATGAGACAGCTGCCGGACATGGAGATGATAGGCTGCATAGACAGTTAGATCAAGATTTAAATAAAACATCAGAAGAAGATGCACAGAGATTAGCAAAAGAATTACGAGAACGGTATGGCAGAAGTAGTTCCAAGCAATATCGTGCTGCTGCGCAAGATGGGTATGTTCCTCAGAGATTTTTACTACCTAGTGTCGATACCGCTACGATTTGGGGTGTCCGCTGTAGACCTGGGAGAGAGAAGGAATTAGTTCGCAAACTGTTTAAAAAGAAACTAAATCTGGATAGAGCTATGGGAAATAAGAAGCTTAAAATCCTTTCCATTTTTCAAAGGGATAACTATCATGGCAGAATTTATATTGAAGCGCCAAAGCAATCAGTCATTGAAAAGTTTTGTAATGGTGTGCCTGATATCTATATTGCCCAGAAATTATTAATCCCGGTTCAAGAATTACCCCTATTATTGAAACCCAACAAATCTGATGATGTTACTCTAGAGGAAGGAAGCTATGTTCGAATTAAGAGAGGTGTGTATAAAAATGACTTGGCTGTCGTGGATCAAATTAGTGAAAACAATTTGGAAGTTATGCTTAAGATCGTGCCACGTTTGGATTATGGAAAATTTGATGAGATTGACCCGGTAACTAATCAAAAGAAGCCTAGAAGGCCAACGTTTGCGCAGAGACCACCTCCACAATTATTCAACCCAACATTAGCTTTAAGATTGGATCAAGCAAATTTATACAAAAGAGATGATCACCATTTTACTTACAAGAATGATGACTATGTTGATGGATATCTCTACAAGTCCTATAAAATCCAATTTATAGAGACAAAGAACATTCAACCTACGGTCCAGGAATTGATCAGATTTGGCTCCAAAGAAGGTGCTGTTGATTTAACAACAATCTCTCAAACAATTAAGAAGGCACAGGCGGCTAACGTTACTTTCCAGCCCGGTGATCGTGTTGAAATTTTGAGTGGTGAACAGAGAGGGTCGAAGGGTATGGTTTTGAAGACCACCAAGGACATAGCCACTGTAAAATTGCCAGAATTTTCTCTGAAACCACTAGAATTCCCAGTGTCCACACTACGTAAAGTTTTCGAACCAGGTGACCATGTTACTGTTGTTAGTGGTGAAAACCAAGGTGATGCTGGTCTGGTTTTGTTGGTCAAACAAGGTCAGGTTACATTTATGTCGAATCAAACAAGGGAGGAAATAACGATCACAGCAAATAATCTGACGAAATCTATGGATTCTACTCCCACATCAAGTGAATATTCCTTGCATGACATTGTTGAGCTAAGTGCTAAAAATGCAGCTTGTATTATTCAAGCTGGCCATGACATCTTCAAAATTTTGGATGATTCTGGAAAAGTGTCTACCATCACTAAGGGATCGATTTTAAGCAAGATAAATACAGCACGTTCAAAAGTGTCGGCTGTTGACGGAAATGGCCACGAAATTAAGATTGGTGACACTGTTGTTGAAAAAGTTGGAGGTCGTCGTGAAGGACAAGTACTTTACATTCAATCCCAGCAACTATTCATTAAGTCTAAAAAGATTGTAGAGAACGCCGGTGTCTTTGTCGTGAATCCTATGAATGTCGAAGCTGTTGCTTCTAAGGACAATTTGCTAGCTCAAAAATTCGATTTGAGTAAAATGAACCCTGATATTGCTGCTACTATGGCGTCGAGGTCAAATAGGCCAATGCAGCAACAATCAACACCTATGGGACGCGATGTTGCTATGGGTAAAACTGTGAGAGTGCGCTCTGCAGGATATAAAGGCCAACTAGGTATAGTTAAGGACGTTAACGGTGAAAATGCTACGGTTGAATTACACTCAAAGAACAAACACATAACCATTGACAAGCGTAAATTGACATACTATAATCGTGAAGGTGGTGAAGGTATTACATATGATGAACTCATAAACAGACGCGGTAGAGTACCGCAGGCGAGGATCGGGCCCAGCTATGTCAGTACTCCAAGACATATGGCCACAGGTGGTGCTGTCCCACCAGCTCACGGTCAACCTCTCTCGGGTGGTATGACTCCTGGCTGGAGTGCTTTCGATGGAGGCAAAACACCTGCTGTGAACTCTGGTGGACCTGGTGGAGCTTCGGCCTGGGGAGGTGGGGCTTCATCATCATGGGGTGGTACTTCTACCTGGGGAGGTCAACCTGCTGGCAGTGCTTCTTCGTGGGGTGGAGCATCCTCATGGGGTGGTCAAGGTACCGGTGCTACATCTACCTGGGGTGGTGCCTCTGCATGGGGCAATAAGTCATCCTGGGGAGGTGCTTCCACCTGGGCTCAAGGCGGAGATACTGCTGGTGCAACCTCCACTTGGGGTGGCGGTGACAAGTCTGCATACGGTGGCACATCCACATGGGGCGGCGGAAACAAAGAAGGAAGATCTTCGACTTGGGGTGCTAAGAATCCTCAAGGCGGAAACTCGTCTTGGGGAGCTGCCAATGATGGCAACGGAAACAGATCAACCTGGGGAGACCAACGAAATAGATCAAATTATGGTGGGGACAATGCATGGGGCAATCGCTAGCCTGTTATGTATTTTATTTTTGCATAATGTTTCATCTTCCATACCTTAAACAATTGGTATATATTTGACGTGAATATAGTAATTAACCGAGATATATACATATACAATCTAAATGCATCATTATTTACATGTAAATTTGGCCGTCGGAGTGTATTTATTTCCTTGTGAAGTCTAGTGGCTTCCTTTCTGCTATTTTTCTCTTCTTTGCCTCTTTGAAAAGAACATGTCGTTGCGCAATGGGGTCATATCTTACCTGGGTAACTAATGGGGCTCCTCTGGGAATAGCGATATGCCGCGAATAGCCAGTTGCTGCGGTGGAGAGTAGCTTTATCACTGTATTCTTAGTTTTTGCTTTAGCCATGGTCTCTGTGGTGCAATCAAAACCCAATCCCTGTTGATGTCAATTTCCCAAAGACTAAACCCTAGAATGTTGTTATTGATATCCCTTCGATCTCTTTCCTTGTATGGGACCTTTTTCTATTGCTGCATTTTGTCTATCCTTGACTATTTGATTATGAAAGCGCGGGATTCTGATTGTATCTAAATTATATTTTAAGCACTGTATACGAATTGAAAATTTTCACATATTACGATCAAAAGATGCACATATCAAGATGAGGTCTTCAATACTGTTGATAACGCCGCTTGTAAATTTTTGGTAAAAATTATTCCAACCAAATCCACATTCATTTTCAAGATGGCTGAGGTATTACAACCAACTGTTATCGAAAATTCAGATGGAACTAGGTCCATTATAACATACAAAGTTGAAAATGGCCAGAAATATAAGGTCACACAGAAAGTCAGAGATATCAAGGTCACGGAAAAGGTCCACCGCTCAGTTGCATTGAGAAAAAACTGGACTAAATACGGAGCTGAGACCGGTGTTGCTCCAGGGCCAAACCACTCGACCACACAAGTTGGTGAAGAGGTCCAGCTGAGGTTGAGCAGGAACTGGAGACAGAAGGAACAAGAGGAGACGCAGAAAGCTAAGATCACCACGGATAACGTTATCAGTTGTAGATTATGTGGTAATAGCCATTATACTATGAACTGTCCTTTTAAGAGTATCTTGAATGACATTGCAGCATTGGAAGATCCAGCAGCCTCCAGCACAGAAGGTGCAGAGAACGTACCCGAATCAGCACCTGCAGGTGCTGTGCCTGCGGGAGCAGAAGGTGGTTCCATCATTGCTGGTAAATATGTTCCTCCATCCCGTCGTGCAGGAGCTAAGGACCCATCGTCTGACGCATACAGAGATGCTAGAGAGCGTGATGACATGAGCACCTTGAAGATCACACAATTGAACGAGAATGCCGACGAAAACACGCTGAGAGAGGAATTGTTGTTCCCTTTTGCACCTATTCCCAAGGTTGTTGTGGTCAGAAACAGAGAGACTGGAAGGTCGAGAGGTCTCGCCTTTGTCACATTTTCTAGTGAGGAAATTGCTGAACAAGCGTTGCATTTCTTGAACGGTAGAGGTTTCATGAACTTAATTCTGTATGTAGAATGGTCCAAGCCAAAGGTTAAAGAATAGTCTCCATATTATCATAGATATGTATATAATTAGAGAACAAATTTCGGAAGTCCTTGTTTTAGGTTGATGGTTTTCTTTATTGGCCACTTTAAGAACGGTTTTGAAATCATTAAAGACAAGTGTATCTGTACAGACTAGGCGAACAACGACATACATCAGACAAGCGTTTGATTATACCACTGAAGTAAACTCTGATGTCAAATTTAACTTTATACCATAACACTGTTACATTTTTTAAATCTAATACTAGGGAGGCTCTCGTTTTCATCCACGGCGGCGCTTGGATTGACGTGAACAACACCCCTAACGATTTTGAGAAGCTGGCCCAACGTATTTTGAACAAAACCAATCAGCTTGGCTTTTCCATGTATGGTATAGAATACAGATTGTCACCGGGAGTTCAGCATCCCACACATATTCACGATGTTGTCGCCAATCTACATCGGTTGATACAGGACAATGAAATAGAGTCATTAACGTTGGTAGGCCACTCTGTAGGTGCAACTTTGATTCAACAACTAATCATGGATGTTTTCCCTGATGGGATTGAGAGAAAGTGTAGAACAGCTATTTTGAAGGTTTTACAGGGGGTTTATCTGGTCGATGGCATTTATTCGCTGCGTGAACTTCTCTCGGAGTATCCGGACTATGATTATTTTGTTGCAAAAGCGTTTAAAAACTATCAGATTGACTTTCAAGAACCAGCTAATACTGTTACAAATATGAATTCCCGTCTAGACATACACATCATTCATTCTTATAGTGATGAGCTACTGTCTTTAAATCAAACTAAGCATATCACGAGATTGTTGGAAAGCCAGATGTGTAATTATAAGCTCTTCATTGGCAACTTGGGGAAACACAACGAAGTTTACGAGAATGAGATACTTGCTGATTATTTAATACACAATGTAAAGTATTAAGAGTATGAAAAGATGCCGTCAGAAGAAATCGAGGTTCAAACCCAAATTGTGCGGCCCTGCTCTTCAATTTTTTTGCCAAGTTTAGTCACCTCTTCGTCCCATGACACCAACTTATCCCTCATATTGGTGATTTGTTCCTTAGTTATAATTCTTGGCTGAACCCAGGTGATGAATACAAGTTCATTGACCTGGTCGATTGAACCTTTTAGAAGGCCAAGGCTGATAGCTCTCATAACCAAATGCTCAACATTATTTTTAGGTAAGTTTGTGGCATCTTTTACTTCGTCAAAGGAAAGTGTCCTCACATTCCTTGAAAATACACTCTCCACCAATGCCATCAAACAGATTTTCTGTCTCAAAAACGCTTCATGTTCTGCTAGAATAGGAATTTTTGGGAGCTGAATACCAACTAGGTGGTCAAATTCGGTAAAGTTACCCATAGTCAGCGCATTGAGAAGCTGGAATAACCATTCGTATTTTGCATCATTTGCGACACTTTCCATGATAGGAAGTTGTAATAGCTCACCAAAATTATAGATCTTGTCACCCAGCAGGGCAGATATACTCAAGTTGTAGACCAGCTCCTGGCGCTCCTCTAGCGTCAATTGCTCCTTCTGAGAAGAAAGATACAACAGACTTGTATAATAAAAGGAGTTGAAGTCATTTTTTAACCTAAAATACTCTGCATTTACAGAATAAAAGGCACTAGTTACTCTCAATGAAATAGAATCCTTCGAATCTAGCAGTTTTTCCTTTTCATCCAGAATATCCTTGCTTTTAACCAGTTCCTTTTTGAAGAGATATATTCTGGCAATTTCAATATCTATGAAAAGACACCCGTCGTCGTGGTTTTTCAGTCCTATATTCCTTTGCATCTTTTCGTCTATTTGTTTAAAGCCTTCCTTCAGATCTAACAAGTACTTTAGAGACTCTTCGTAATTTTTGTGATTTTTGAGTGATAGTAGTAGGAACTCTACTACGCTAAGCTGGTTAATCTTGTCATAAAATCTGGTAACAAAGGTATCATAAACTCTCAATCTCAATGGAACTGATCTTGGATCCTGATAGAAGTTTGTGAGACTTATTGTAAGTTGATGCCATAGTTTCCCCTCATAGTACTGTTCAAATTCGTCAAAAATTGGTGCGAATTCTGGGTCACTTTCCAGGCGCAGTGTACTCAAGACAGTATCAATCTCATGTCTGGATGTCATTATTTTAGTGATTAATCCAACTCAGTCTGTTTGATGGCTCTAGATCAATATCTTTGTATTTTGGTTATACGCATTTAGTTGAGTGCTGGTGGCAAATATCATATGCCTTATATATTGAGTTAGGTCTGTTGTAGATATTTACCCTAACATTCACACGTGATATTTGTACAATATACTACGCATC